>BQNB010021084.1:1804-64681 GCA_026074375.1 Tanacetum coccineum | reverse complement strand
TATCAGTATGTTTAGTGCTTATTTTGCTTAATTGTTAGTTTTAAAATAGTTTGTATCACTTTCTTAGTTAGTACTGTTAGTTCATTTAATAAAACTGTTAGTTTTGAATTAACACTGTTAGACTAATTCAGCTTATTTAAGTGCTTATTCTTGATTGAAGTCTGCTTGTAAATGCCTTACTTTGTTGTTTGATAATCTGTTTTTAATATATTAGGATCAAATCAGCTTAAAATAAAAAGAAAAATGATTGTTAAAAACTTTAAGTGATATTTTGAACTAACAGTACTAACCCATAGTTAGTACTGCTAGTTCACTTTTGGAACTTTAAAACTAGCAGTACTAACTTAAAGCTACCAGTACTAACTCCAAGTTAGTACTGTTAGTTAAAACTGTTAGTACTGGTGGTTCATTTCTGCTTATCAGCTTATTATTTCTGCTTATTTAAGATTTCCTTAGCTTTTCAGAGTAGATTAAACCATTTTCCTTTACTGTCTTTAAGAGTAAGCTTATTTTCCTTTTCAAAGTATTTTCAATAGTGTATCAGTTTGTAGCTTTTTAGCTTATTTGCCATTGTAGTTTATTCTAGTTGCTCATTCTTATTACTGAGTGCTTATTAGGGTTAGGTAAATATCTGTTTTAGCTTATTTGCTTATTTCTTGTTTCATTGTGTTTTGTTAAAGCTAGCAGAACTAACCTTAAGCAACCAGTACTAACTTAAAGCTAGCAGTACTAACTCCAAGTTAGTACTGTTAGTTAGTACTGTCAGTTAATACTGTTAGTTAATACTGTTAGTATTGTGTTAGTACTGCTGAGTTTTTCTTGCTTAATTTAGCTTAATTGCTTTTTGAAATAGCTTATTTAGAGTTATTTTAGCTTATTTAATTTGTATTAAGTTTATTTGAGCTTATTTGTGTCTTAGTATAAAAGTTTTAAGTGTTTTTACCATTCCTAGCTTTTAGGCCTGCTCTAGCTTATTTTCCTTGCTTCTCTTCTCGTGCATTTGCTTATTAGTGTTAGTACCCAATCATTCCTTGTCATATTCAAACATCGATTATCAATTCGTCTTTCGATTTTCAATTCAAGCCTCGTTGGGACATAACGACCCGGAGACACCCTATACTACTTCCGGTTTAATTGGTCTCGCGGATTCTGATCCTTGTTGTGTATTTATATTTATCTATATTTATTTATATATAAAAAGGAGTAAGAATCCGCGAGTCAATTTTTGGCGCCGTTGCCGGGGAGGCTGAAAACCGATTATCGTCACGTTTGACAATTTGTGTTTAAATTTGTGAATGTTTTCTTTTAAAAAAAACCAAAAAAAAAAAACAAGAAAAACCAAAAATATAAAAACATTGTTTTAATCAAGAAATAAAATTCACAGTTGGGTTAAATATTACAAATATTAATTATTCTCAATTTAAGGGTATTTATCATATAAAATTCGGTGAATTTGTTGGTTCCCAAATCGAACAAAAAAATTTAAAACCTGCCATTTGTGTCGCTTACGACGTACGGCTCACCTCGATTTGATTAACAAACTAAAAGGTGGGTATAAAGAGGGTTGTTCCGAGGAACTACGACCCGAAAGGAGAAATAAGCTTCGCGCTATTCCTACTCCTCCGCTGCTTGTGCGTTTTTCATTTTGAGAGCTACCGTGAAGTAAGTAGATTATTTGGTTGAAGTTGGTCTTATATCTCATTGTCCGTAAAGATAATCGTGAATAAATCATGAAAAAAACCAAAAAAATTAGTTGTAAATTTTCTTTTTTATATTCTATGTGTGCATGCCACTCTTCTCATGCCGGTAAACGTCACGGACAACACAAGTCCGAACAAAACTTCTTATTGAATCACCCATCTGAGAAAACATAAATAAAATCAAGGAAACTTTCAATCATCCCATAGTTTCGTATGGGCCGTTAATCGTTATATGGCGCAATTACTCGGAAGCACACGAGGGTTACGATGGATTGCGATCGTTGTTACCGAAATTACCGCGAACAACTTGAGATCAAGCATGGTCTACTTAATCTTGTTCAAAACAAGCAATTTTTTAGACATGATAAAGAAGACCCACATGCTCACATCCGATATTTCAACAAGATCACTTCTACGATGAAGTTCCCGAACGTCCCGAGTACGTCGGTTAAGCTTATGCTTTTCCCATTTTCCTTGAGGGAGCCGCCCGGATTTGGCTTGAAAAAGAGCCCCCTCGATCGATTCTTACATGGGATGATCTTGTTTCGAAATTCATTAACAAATTCTTCCCTCCCTTTAAACACACATAATCTTCGAAATGAAAACGTGAGATTTCAACAAAAAATTTGATGAAAAGTTTTATGAGGCATGGGGACCCCGTTTCATTGATCTTCTTAAGGGGATGCCCGCATATGGATTTTTAGAATTGCAATCAACTCGATAAATTCTATAATTCCCTAATTCGATGATGATCATGATTCATTGAACTCCGCTGGGGTTGTAACTTTCTGGATAACATGCCTCGTGAATAGCCTAAAGAATCATCGAGAGCAAGGTCTAAAACGTTCGGCATTCAACGAAGCAAGTCCATTGTATCCAAAGTTGAGTACGGAGCTCTTCCACCCCATCAGTTTAATCGGATGTTGCTCTGAACTGAAAGATATGTGGTTAGAGCTTTGATTTCTCGATATGAAAACCAAAACTCCAGCTCCGCTCCTGTAAAAGCCAGCCATCGAATCAATAGTTGTTTTGTAACTTGCGGGGTGTCTTTCTTACCCAAAATTGTCCAGCCACCGATGGCACTTTTAGGTGACAATATCCAAGAATACGTGTCATAAGCCGCCGCAGTTAACTACAACCAAGGGAATGCATTACCGACCTCGTTTTGGTTGGCAAAACCAATTAGACCCTCCCGGTTTTCCTTCCTATTCAAAACATTCAAAACAACCAAAATCGGGCGGGATCAATTTCAACCAAAATCGGGGGAACAATTTTTTTAACCAATAAGGGTGTAATTAATTTCAAATCAAGGACAAGTTTAACACCAGTTTAATCAAACCCCCGACTTTTCACGCTCTGACTTCAAGCTCCAGTTCTCCAGCTCTAGGTGGTGTCTAGAGCCTGATTTTGATAAACTACGACAAAGCTAATGACGCGGTTAGCAAAATATGCAAAATCATAATGGCAATATAATTGGACATGATCACCAAATTCGTTGATAGTAATACCACTTCTACTTTGGGCTCGGGTTCTCTTCAAGCATCACATTGCTAACCCGTAAGGTATGTGTAAGCAATCAACTACCAGGAAGCGGTTGTTTCCTATAATGGACCTCAAATTTCTTTCCTCCTAAAGAGATGGAAAAATGAACCCGAGGGACAAAGGATAGGGTATGCAACCAAGCACCAAAAACATCAACCTCTGGTGGTCAAATAATGACCCAAATTGGTGAGCCCATTGTTGCTTCAAAGACTTAATAACCTTGCTTTATCCTTCAAGGCCAACAAAGATAAGCTCCGTTAAAAAAGACTATCTTTTAGCTTCAAATTTATGGGGAGATTTTTTGTGAATCTCTATTTCGGCTAAGTTCGGGTACGTCTCCTACACATGCCAATTTGACACCAGGTTAGAAAGCTCCTCCAATGACAAAGATAAGATAATTGAGTTGACAAAACACGGTAAACGAAAATTGCTCGGGCGGTTATTCCTAAAAAAAAGTGTCCCGAGAAGAACTCGGAGACCCCGGTCCCGAGTAGGATTTCTTATACCGTGTGATTTTCCGGAGATGAATGAATGCTTAGCCTAGCGCTGATTCTTGGTTGGGGGCAAGCATCTACCTAATGATCTCTCATTGGAAAAGAACTAAGTCTCCGCCAGCTTTGACCAAAACCGAATGATACTTGAAACTTGCGAAGACCGAACGATTTCTACTCCAACCGGCATCGCCGAGGATGTTTTCGTAAAAGTTGGAACGTTCTTCTTTCCTGCCGATTTTGTGGTCGTTGATTACGTTGCCGATCCTCGGGCTCCCCTAATCTTAGGAAGACCTTTCTTGAGGACGACACGTGCCTTGATAGACGTTCACGGTGAACAAATGACCCTTAGACTGATGACCATTCGTGTGACCTTCTACAGTTGGTGATATTAAGACTTTCTCTACATATCATTGAATCGGTTAACCGGAGTCGCTGTTATTGACATAGCTTAGAAGGGAATATGTTCAAGAAAGTTACTTGATAATTTCCTGATAATGGCAATCCACTTCTACTTCGGGCATTATGATCGATTCTCGCTCTCCATCTTTCACTCCCTTCGGAAGGACTGAGTTCTATGTGAAAAAGATTCGATGCATTTCTTGAACATGATGATTCAATACCACCGGGTGTTGACTGGCATCTATGATTTCGGAGGGAGATTATGGTTTACTTGATGGTATTGTTAAGTGTATCACATGTGACCCAAATCTCCCTCCCGTCACCAGTTTGTGAAATAAATGTGCCTGAAAAGATTTATATCTTCATAGTGGAAGATCCTCCCGACCTAAAAACTCAAAGACTTACCATCTCATCTTGATGTATGCGTTTTTTGGAAGGTGATGACAAATTTACCCGTTCATAATCGCTAAAATAACTTAATGATGTGGATAAAAAACCGCCTGAACAAGGTTCTTAAGTCACACAAAATGAAGAGCTTGGAAGACTTCTGATATTAAGGGAATTAGATCACATTTTGCACCCATAAGTTTATTGATGGTAGGAAAATGCCAAACCCATAGTTCAACATCAGAGAAGAGTTATACCCCCAAAATCCATGAGTTATTAAGCAAGTAGTTATCAAAACTTCTTGATGTCGGGTTCATTTCCACTTATCTCTGACAGTCCTGGGGTTAAGCCGGGTTCATTGTGTCCCTAAAGACGGGTAGGATAACCGTGGTAAAAATGAGAAAAATGAGTTAATACCCACTAGGTTGGTTACGGGGTTGGCGATTTCTGCATCGATTACCGAAAAAACTCAATGATGGCAACTTGTAAAAGACCATTTTCCCGTTGCAATTTATGGCTGCAAATGCTTGAAAGATTAGACGGAGGAAATGAGTAACTATTGCCTTTTGGGACGTAATTCTCCGGCTACTTTCAGATCCTTGTTTGACCAACTTGTTCATAGAGGAAGGACTATCATTCACCTAGCCTTACGGGGACATTTGCCTATAGTCGCATGCACTTTTGGGTTATGCAACGCACCGGGCACGTTCCAAGGTGTGTATGGTTGCTATCTTTCATGATATGATTTGAAAAACCATGGAAGTCTTCTGATGATTTCTCGGTTTTCGGTTGATTCTTTCTTCTCTTGCCTTTCCCAATTAGAAAAAATGCTTAAAGGTTGTGAAGACCACCATTCTTGTGCTAAATTGGGAAAAAATGCCACTTTGATGGTCAAGGAAGGAATATGTCCTTGGCATAAGATTTCTAAATTGGGATTGAGATTGATAGCAAAGTTGATGTCATTGCCCAAAATTGCCTCATCCATACGTTGTAGGGTATTCTAGTTTCTCAGATACGCGGATTCTACCGACGATTTATTCAGGATTTTTCAAAATTCGCCCGGCCTATGACCCCACCTCATTGAAAAGAAACTCTGTTTATCTTCTCGAAGGAATGTATTGAAGCGTTTGAAACCCTTAAGATGAAGTTAACCTAGGCTCCAATTCTAGTTGCCCCCGATTGGGACTTGCCCTTTGAAATCATGTGTGATGCAAGTGATTTTGCTGTTGGGGCTATCCTAGGGCAACGTAAGACCAATCACTTCTAGACTGATACACTTTGCCAAAGAAAACTTATGACCGATGAGGCTCAAGCACATTACACTCAACAAAAAAAGAATTACTTGCCGTAGGGTTTGCCTTCGTAGAAATTCCGGCCACTATCTTTCTTGTCCAAATAGCATAGTGTATACGGACCATTCAGCTCTTCAAGTACTTGCTTGTGAAGCAGGATGCTAAGCCAAGATTGCTCTGGTGATTTTTGTACCAATTGCTCCAAGATATTTGATGTCGTTAATCGTGATAAAAAAGGAGCAGAAATCTCCTACGCAGTCGACAACTTTCTAGACTTGAAAATCCCCATCAAATGAGCTCAAAAAAAAAAGGAAATACGGAAAATTTCCTCTCGAGGGAAATTGGGATGGTTACTTTTTGGGGTGATGACTAATGCCCCATGGTTTGCTGATTTTGCAAACTACCATGCGGGGAATTTTGTGATCAAAAGGATGTCGTCTCAGCAGAAAAAAAAAGTTTTTCAAAGACGTCAAACACTACTTTTGGGATGACCCCTTCTTGTTTAAGATATGTGCGGATCATAGTGATCGGCGGTTATGTTTTTGTGTGACGCAAGGGAAGCTCTTGACATTCCTCGATGCTTGCCTTTAATGGACCCACGGGGTGGGAATCATGGTGCAATATTCTCAACGCACAAAAATAAGGTCTTTGATGCCGGTTTCTTCTAGCCCTACGATTTACAAGATGACCACGAGTGGTTAAAAACGACGACTCGTGCCCAGCGTCAAGGAAAAATTTCACAACGTGATGAGATGCCTCAAAATTCCATCCAAGTTTGTAAAATCTTTTCGTTTGGGTATTGACTTTATGGGGCCATTCCCGTCTTCAAGAGGGAACAAATATATACTCATGGCCGTTGATTACTTGTCGAAATGGGTTGAAGCAAAAGCGCTCCCCACCAACGACGCCAGAGTTGTTTGCAAATTTTTCAAATCTCTCTTCGCCAGATTGGTGCCCCTCGGTGCAATCATAAGTGTTCGCGGAACCCATTTTTGCAATGACAGTCGCAAAGGTACATGCTTAAATACGGAGTCAATCATCGTCTTCCACCGCGTTATCACCCCACAAACAAGTGGGCAAGTGGAGGTTTCCTACGTGGGACTTAAAACGAATTCTTGAAAGGACCTGGTGGGCGAAATCGTGCCTTCTTGGTCGGATATATAAATGACGACATTTCGGGGCTTTCAGCACAGCTTACAAAACACCATCGGGTGTACTCCCATACAAAGTTTGTTTGTTTCTTTTTTTTTCTTGTGTTTTCGTTTTTTCTAATTTGTTTTTGTTTTCTTTCTTCGACTGATCTATGTTGTTTGTTTTATTGTGGTATTTATTTTTCTTGTTTTTTTGATTCTTTTTTTTTTTTCTACTTCTTATTTTGTGTTTTTTGCTTCTATTTTCTTGTACGAAAGGCTATGTCATTCTCTTTTCTCCGATTGAGCTCATGCACAAAGCTTATTGGGCCTTTAGCATAAAAAACTTTGAAATTAAAACCGCAGGGTGATCAAGAAATGTTCTAACTCAATGAACTTAATGAACTTCGTGATCATGCCTATGAAAATTCTTTGATTTACAAAGAGAAAACAAAGAGAATCCATGACTCCAAGATCAAAAACGCGTTTTCAACGTCGGTGATCGAGTCCTCCTCTTTAACTCTAGATTGAAAGATTTTTCTCGGGCAAGCTTTAAAACCACTGAGTGGACCATTCATTGTTAACCCCATGTTTTTCCATATGGCACTTGAGTTATCCCAAAACTCCGGGCCAAATTTCAAAGTAAATGGTCATCGTTTGAAGCACTACTTTGGAGGGGACGTACCACAATTGGTAGTCTCAGATCTCCAGACGTTCCCCATGGACCAATAAATTCGGGGACGGGTCAAGCATAGCGACCTTAAACAAGTGTTTCGTGGGAGGCACCCATGTGCTGTCAGTAGTAGTATTATGACGTAATAACATAGTGTTTTTGCTAGTGAGGTGGTTACATATTCCACACTGTGTTTGTCCGTGTTTTGTGTTGTATGTCCAGGATTTCCCGGATTGTGAAGACTCTCGTGCTCATAGTTTTACCCTTCATCAAGAGTTTCACATCCTCAGCTTCATTTTGGGAAATAATATCCTAATCTATGACTAATGTTTTATTCTTTTGGCAACACACTTAATAAACGGCCTTAGTTTACGTAGGTACCCCTATTCTAACACATCAGGACGATGTTTCGTTCTTGTATTGGGGGGATCTGCGATTTGTGATTTTTGCCTTGAGCGTTGTGTCACGGTGTGAATCCCGTTTTACTACCAAAATTTTCGCAAAATCCAAAAGAAATGAAAAAAATTTAAAAAATTTTCAAAAATAAAATAAGTGTCTTGTCACAGTTTTGACTTTCCCAATGGGTAAAATAAGAATAAATTTTGACTCGGTCGGGCGTGTTGAGCCCTAGCTTTGTCCCTTAACCATTTAGTAAACGAAAGTTTATTAGGCTAAGCATTCGCGGATCATTTTATTAGGGATTTTAAATTTGCGAAGTACGGAAAATGATAGTGTTACTTACAGTAGGATGCCTAAACAAGGATTGTTTGGAAATCTTAAAAGCTTAAGTGTAAACTTGTCGCTTTTTTCTCCCAGAAGCTCTTAACTGCTAATATAACTGTGCTTTAATTTTGCTTTAACTTTAAAACGACATTTCTAAAAAGAAGCTCCTTTCGGGGAAACCGAAAATATTCATCTTAGTTCAGCTTTATACTTGAGTTTTTAAAACCAAATATTTTCTCTATTTACGGACAAACTTGTTTCAAAAAAAATTAATAAAAAATAAAAATAAATAAATAATAAATAAAAAAAATTAATATATAAACTGTGGGCGATAACGGTGTTTACTGCATCCTTGCCGGCTCACAAACGATGTTGCAGCTTTCTAAAACAACGGGCCATAGTGAGATACATAAATCTGTAAGTGTTATCAATAAGAAACCGTCGTCAGACTAAGTCACTACATCTTGTCGGAGGCGTGGCCGATGTTGTAGTCATGTAAATGTGACGGTTATATGGTAGTATAGTATATAGCAATAAATTAAAATTTTATGGTTAGATTTCTTTTTCTAAGCTCAAGTATAATTTTGAACTAAGAATACAATCTTGCTTTAAGTATTAAAAGTTGTTGGTTGCCGTCGGTAGATTATTTCGATTACGTATTTCTCAACGTGGGGTGTCAAAAAACCTGGGCACTTAGCTGATTGAGGGTGGGACATTCCGAGAAAGAAAAAGTCGCTACATGGAATAGGTCTCACCAATGAGATCATTAAATTTTTGATGTTTGCGTGCTTTGAGTAGTATTTGTTTTTAACGGTAAATCTAAAGAAAATTCGGCCTAAAGGGTGGAGTATCCCGACTTATACTGCGAACATTTCCTGTGGGGTCTCAAACCTGATAAACCTAAGTCGAACTCGGCTGGGATCTATCGGAATTTGCTGGTTGGTGTGGGTGATTCTAGTCTTTCCCAGATTCTTCAGGAAATATCGTTATGCTCATAAACTATACTACTTTCTAAACTGACGATCTAAAATTTAGCTTAAAATTATGCACAATGACTCTAATTGAATTAATTTTGGTGAGCGAAAAGTGAAAAGTCATAGTTATAAGTAGTGTTAGCATTTTTACTTTCACTTATCGGTGATTTCGTTTTTACGCTTAGCTATGGGGAATAGTGAAAACATCTGTGGACGATGAATTTATCCGTCTGGACATCCGTAGATTATTCTCTGGGCGCTTCTCATTCTATTATCCCAATGTTGATAAAATAAAGGATGGTAGTTAAGAAAAGAAAAAGAAAAATCCAAAAATATTAGGGATAGTTAGTGTACATATAAAAAATGGTGAAAACGGGACTTGTCGAAGCTATCGATTCTTTAGTTCCCCTTGACGAACACTTAGCTACTTTTCGAGGTTATTAGTCGAGGGGGATTAAGATTCTTGGTTTCTTAAATGTTTACTTCATAACATTGCGTGAGGACACGGCAATACCTTAGTATGAGGGATTTTGGTATATGCTTAATCACACATACCATTTTCCATTAAAAACGGACTTAAAAGACTAAAAACGTACCAAAAATACATTGTATTTGTATGTTTTGCATTTGAATTGTGCAGGGACGGATATTCAAGAAAAGGACAAAAAGAAAGCCAAAAACGACCAAACCAAGCACGGGATGGAAAAGACAAAGTCAAATCGAAGCCAAAGTCAGTCAAAGTCAGAAAGTCAACCCAGACAAAGTCAAAAGTCAACCAAGTGAAGAAAAATACATGTTGAGGGACTAAATGCCAGAATTACGCCTTCTCAAGTTGTATTACAAGAATATCAAGACAAGGTACTAAAACTGGGAAATTGGGGGATGTATAACTTGAGGGCCAAAGCTGCAACTATCCAAAGCCTTTTTTCCCGACTCAACTAAAACTAGAACCACTCTCGGGTTCCTTCACCTTCTTTTACCCTACAAACCATTCAACACCCTAGATAAAACATTTCCCCCTCCTCCACTATCTCCCCCCAGCTTTATAATTGCCATGTTGGCAATCCCTCACCACTTTCCAAGCTTTTCGATGGCTGTGATTGACTCAAAAGAAGCACAAAAGAAATTAAAGGCTGGGATTTGTTTTAGAATCACCTCACACAACAAGCACACTTGGGTTTTTGTCTCTACAAGTACACAGAACAATGCACAGCTGGAAGACAAAAGGAGGATAGTTTTTTAGTATAAATTGAGGGCCATTGTTTCCAAAGATAACAAAGATGGTTTTTACTTGATCGTTTTTTCCTGAATCAATTTTTAATCTAGTTCTTAGTTAAATTTCAGCTTATTTTTATGCAATTTTATTTTTCCAAGTCTTGTAACTTTAATTTTCATCTTAATGCAAATTTGGTGGTTTTTTAAGGTCAATTCTTGAATCTCTTGTATCTTCCTTTGTTAAAAAGTTGTACTTAATTTTGTTTAAGTCTTATAAAATCATTATATGTCATTTGTCTTAACTCAATTACTTAGGAAGAATTTAAGTAAAGGTTCACAAAAAAATCCATTCTCAATCTACCACTGCTTATGGATGATATAAGCCTCGTTCTGGATTAGGCCTTATGGATCTCACTAGTTGTTTTTTAAAATGGGAGCTTGTTGATTATTTGTTTAACCCTTGTTTTTGAGCAGAAAGGGGTGTTGTAAGTTTCTCTTTTTCTTATTTTTCTTATTTACTATAGAACTGCTTATAGTGCTTATTTGTTACCTATATTTACTTATTTATGCTTTATCATGATGTTTAGTGCTTATCTTGCTTAGTTGTTAGTTTAAAAATAGTTTGTTGTCACTTTCTTAGTTAGTACTGGTAGTATGTTTAGTTACTAATTGTTTTGAGTTGTTTTAGCTTATTTAAGTGCTTATTCTTGATTGAAGTCTGCTTATAAGTGTCTTATTTTGTTATTTGATAATCTGTTTTTAACAATTTAGGACCAAATCAGCTTAAAATAAAAAGAAAATTGAAAATTGAAAACTTTAAGGGGTGTTTGGAACAATCAGTACTAACCCATAGTTAGTACTGCTGGTTCTATTTTGGGATTTTTAAAGCTAGCAGTACTAACTCAAAGCTATCTTAGTACTAACTCCAAGTTAGTACTGGTAGTTAAAACTGCTTAGTATGTTGGTTCATTATGCTTCATTAGCTTATTATTTCTGCTTATTTAAGATTTCCTTAGCTTTTTAGAGTAGATTAAGCCCATTTTCGTTTATTGTCTTTAGTAGAGCTTATTTAAGCTTATTCGCCTTTTCAAAGCAATTTTAATAGTTTATCAGTTTGTAGTTTTTTAGCTTATTTGCCATTTTAGTTTATTCCAGTTGCTTATTCTTATGCCTGAGTGCTTATTAGGGGTAGTTAAATATCTGTTTTAGCCTATTTGCTTATTTCTTGTTTCATTGTGTTTTGTTATAAAGCTGCAGTCTAACTTAACGTACTTGGATTAACTCAAAGCTAGCAGTACTAACTCCAAGTTAGTATTGATAGTTAATACTGTTAGTACTGTTGTTAGTACTGCTGAGTTTCTCCTGCTTAACTTAGTAAATTGCTAGCTGAATTTGCTTATTTTAGAGTTTGTCTAGCTTATTGGTTTGCCTCTGAGCTTGTTTGAGCTTATTTGTGTCTTAGTATAAAAGTTTTAAGTGTTTTTACCATTCCTAGCCTTTATGCCTGCTCTAGCTTATTTTCCTTGCCTATCTTTTCGTGCATTTGCTTATTAGGTTAAGTGCTTAATCATATCCTTGTCGTATTCAAACATCGATTATCAATTCGTCATTCGAATTTCCATTCAAGCCTCGTTGGGACATAACGACCCGGAAATACTCCATACTACTTCCGGCTTCATTGATTTTGTGGATTTTGATCCTTGTTATATATTTATATTTATCTATATTTATTTATATATAAAAAGGAGTAAGAATCCACGAGTCAGAAGAAATTAAAGCTTATCTTAAAGATGATTCGATTTCACCAGAAATTGATCATGCCAATTGCAATCTGGAGGAAGATATTTGTTTGATCGAAAAATTGTTAAATAATGACCCGTTTCAACTTCCTCCGATAGACCTTAAACAAAGTGAAGTGACCGAGGCAAAATCTTTAATTGAAGAGCCTCCGGAATTAGAGTTAAAAGATTTACCGTCTCACTTAGAATATGCTTTCTTGGAAGAAAACGACAAGTTACCAGTGATTATTGCAAAAGGTTTAAAAAATGATGAAAAAGATGCTCTCTTAAAGGTGCTCAAATCTCATAAAAGGGCCATTGCTTGGAAAATCACCGACATCAAGGGTATCGACCCTCGTTTTTGTACACACAAAATCTTGATGGAGGATGATTACAAACCTACGGTTCAAAGTCAAAGACGGGTTAACCCAAAAATTCACGAGGTAATCAAAAAGGAGGTCCTAAAACTTCTTGATGCCGGAATGATTTACCCGATCTCTGACAGCCCATGGGTGAGTCCAGTGCATTGTGTTACCAAGAAAGGTGGGAATAAAACCGTTGTTCTAATGTAGAGAATGAATAATACCAAACTGTTTAGTTAGCGGTGGAGTGTTTTGTATCGTCTATAGGAAATTAATGAACGCGACTCGAAAAGATCAATTTTTTTTTTCCCATTGACTGTGCCGTTTATGGATCAGAGATGTTTAGGAAAGATTAGCCGGGATATGAATTCTCATGTTTTCTAGAGGTTTTTTTCAGGGTATTCCAAATACCAATAGATCCCAGGACCAGGAGAAACTATTTCACATGCCCCATATGGAACTTCGGCTCGTACCGTCGACATGCCATTTGGCTTGTGTAATACGTCCTAGTTACTTTTTCAACGAGTTGTATGATGGCCATATTCTATGATTATGATCGTAAAGACTATGAAGTATTCATGGTTGATTTTTCCTATTTTTGGGGATAGTTTTGGATTCGTTGCCTCTCAATTTAGAAAAGATGCTTAATATGATGTGAAGACATAAATTTAGTTGTCTTAATTGCGGAGATCACAGTGAGAAAGTTGCCCATTTATGTAGAGAAGGAATTGTGTTAGGCATAATTTCAAAGTCAGGAATTGAGGTTGATCGTGCTAAAGTCGATGTTATCGCTAAGCTACCTCACCCGACTACCGTTAAAGGTGTTAGGAGTTTCTTAGGTCATGCAGGTTTTTACCGACGATTTATCCAAGACTTTTCTAAGATTGCTAGACCAATGACTCACCTTCTTGAGAAGGAAACACCGTTTGTGTTTTCTAAGGATTGTATTGATGCTTTTCAGACTCTTAAAAAGAAGCTTACCAAGCTCAATACTTAGTTATCCCGGTTGGAACATAGCCTTTCGACTCTCATGTGTGATGCAGTGATTCGCGAATTGGTGCGGTTTTAGGACAACTCGTAAAGTGATGATGCACTTTCAGCCTATTAACTATGATAGTAAAGACAATGACAGAAGCTCAAATTCATTACACTACCACGGAAAAGGAAATGCTTGCCGTTGTGTATGCTTTTGAAAAGTTTCGGCCATATCTTGTCTTATCTAAAAGCATAGTGTATACGGATCACTCGGCTTTAAAGTACCTTATGAACAAACAAGACGCTAAGCCGAGGTTGCTCCGGTGGGTTCTTCTCCTACAAGAATTTGATATCACCATCCGTGATAAAAAAGGAAGTGAGAACCTTGCGGCGGATCATTTATCTAGACTTGAGAATCCTCATAAGGATGTGTTAGATAACAAGGACATAAATGAACATTTTCCTTTAGAGACTCTTTGAGTTATATCTAGTGAGAGTACCCCATGGTTTGCGGACTATGCAAATTTTCATGCGGGGAATTTTATCATCAAAGGAATGTCAACTCAACAAAAGAAGAAGTTTTTCAAGGACGTTAAATATTATTTATGGGACGATCCCTATCTTTTTCGTACTTGTGCGGATCAACTCATTCGAAGGTGTGTGCATGGGCAAGAAGCTTTTGAAATCCTCAAAGCTTGTCATGAAGGACCTACCGGGGGCCATCATAGTGCCAATCTTACCGCTCGAAAAGTATTTGATGTCGGTTTCTTTTGGCCTACCATATATCGAGATGCCCATTCAATGATCAAAATGAAGCTGAGGATGTGAAACTCATGTGGATACTGCTAGCACGAGAGTCTTCACAATCTAGGAAATCCTGGACATAGATAAAAAATCTTCGATGTATGGGGTATTGATTTCATGGGACCATTTCCGTCTTCACATGGGAATAAATACATCCTCGTAGCCATTGATTATCTTTCGAAATGGGTTGAAGCAAAGGCGCTCCCCACAAATGATGCTAGAGTTTAGATTAATGTTTTTGAAATCCCCTTTTTTGCATAGATTCAAAACACCTAGAGCTATTTATAAGGCGGATCGAGGGACCTCATTTTTGTAATGATCCGGTTTGCCTATATAATGTCTAAGTATGGGGTCACTCATCGTCTAGCTACCGCTTATCACCCTCAAATGAGATTCAAGTGAGTTGTCCAATCGAGGTTTAAAACGTATTCTAGAAAGGACGGTTGGAGAAAATCATGCCTCATAGTCCGATAAACTTGATGACGCTTTGTGGGCATTTCGTACTACTTTTAAGACGCCAATTGGTTGTACTCCTTACAAGTTAGTATACGGAAAGTCTTGCCATTTACCTATCGAGTTAGAGCATAAAGCATATTGGGCTTTGAAACATGCTAACTTCGATCTTAATTCCCGCGGGGTGATCACCGAAAGCTTCAACTTAATGAACTTCGTGATCAAGCTTACGAGAATTCTTTGATTTATAAAGAGAGGACGAAGAAGCTTCATGACTCAAAGATCAAAAACCGCATTTTCAATGTTGGTGATCGAGTTTTACTCTTCAACTCTCGTCTTAAGATATTCTCCAGAAAGCTTAAAACTCGTTGGTCAGGACCTTTCACCATCACCAAAGTTTTTCCATACGGAACCATTGAGTTATCTCAACCCGATGGTCCAAACTTTAAGGTGAATGGTCATCGTGTGAAGCATTACTTCGGAGGGGACTTACCACCAAGGTAGTCCAGGATCTCCACACTCTCTCCAAGGACGAATGAATTCGGGGATCGAGTCAAGCTATGTGACTCGGTTACCAAAAACAAAGCGCTTCGTGGGAGGCACCCCATGCTTATCCTTCTATTTTCTTTCTTATTTCTATTGTGATGTGAGGAGGCTTGTACTCTTCCGATTCTTGTTGTGTTTGTACTTGTGATTGTTTGCAGGATTGACCCAAAATTTTCTAAAGACTCTCGTGTTCGGTGTTTTGTCCCGGTCCACTCGAGCTTCCTAGCCTTTGCTTGCCATTAGTTTGGGGAAATCCGATATCCTAAAGATTATTATCGACTAACATTTATCTTATAGCACACTTAATAAAAGGCTAAGATTTTTGTGATACTATTTCAGGCCTTGAGTCTATGCATTCGACCTTTATGAGTTCTAGTATAGGGTTTTTAAGTATTAGGCTAGGAAACATTGAGGACAATGTTTAATCTTAGTATAGGGTAGTATATCTTCGATATAATCTTACCTACCGTTACCCGTTGTTCCCACGTACCCCGTTTTCTCACCAAAATTTTCAAAATATCTGAACAGTTCTTTAAAAATTTTCAAAATAAACTAGTTGTTTTTGCCAAATTTTGACCTTTCCTGCTTGGTAGAATATGAATAATTTTGACCCCGACGTGAGGGTTGCAGCTCTAGCTTGTTCCTTAACTTTTAGGCTAAGCGTTCACGAAAATTCGCGAAGAACGAAAAATGATAGAGTTAAGTATGAGTGGGATGCTAAACAAGGATTAGTTGGAAATCTTAAGAGCTCATGTATGTAATTTGTGGCTTTTTCTCCCATAAGCTCTTAACCGGAATAATAATACGTGCTATTTTTGGAGATTAAACTTAAATCAACAATTTTTTTTTTAAATTTGGTTTTTAAAAACTTCACATAGCAAAAATTTTAGTTTAGTTCATACTTATTACTTGAATTTTCAAAAAAATGATAAAATGATAAAAAAATTATAATAATAATAATAAAAGTTGTGGGCTGATAAAAGTTTACTACCTCTTGCCGGCTCACAACCGATGTGGTAGTCTTCTAAAGAAAGCCCATAGTAAGAATAAAAATCCGAGACTGATAAAAGTTTGCTGCATCTTGCCGGCTCACAACCGATGTTGCAGCCTTCTAAAAGGTCGAGGGTTACAATTGCATAAATGTTTAATATTAAGTTTAAATTAATAATAGAATTCTAACACCAGGACGGAACATTATACCATCGTCGGATCATGATTGGGATGGCGCATGCGCGGGCCACCAATCAATACACATGTAATATTTTTATTACTGGCCTGGGGTGTTCTTGGAGGGGGACAACCTAACGATGGGGTACATTCTTAAATGTGCCATGAATAAAGTGGCATAAATACAAGTCTACGCCACAGTTTCATGAACTTAGGTGTGTAATCATGATATGTGTAAAAACACATATCCGTTTTATATCAAAAATGACTCATAAAAGACAAAATTGTGCTTAAAATGCTTGTATATTGCTTGTTTTATCTTTGTGATTGTGTAGGTACGGATAAAGCAAATATCGCAAGAAAACGGTCAAAGTCGGACAAACACGGACACGGGAACGGATAGAGTGTACAAGAGTCGGGAGAATGCTTTCAGGGTCAACCAAAGTCAACCATTGGTCAACACTGGTAAACCATATAAAGACAAAAATCCTAAAAATTCCCCTCATTGTTCAACATCAATTCCATAAAAGCCATAAACCCTTAACACGTATCTCTTTATTTTATAAAAGATAACGGTCGTTAAATTCCTTATAAAACCAAATCCTTATAACCTGTTAACTTGTCCAAGCCCAAATCCAATATCCCAGGCCCAATCCCTTTTGTATAAGACCAAAGTCAACGAGTATAAGCCCCGGGTCAAAAGAAATCAAACGCACCCTTTTATAATTTTAAACGCGGGAAAGTTGTGTCCTGTTTTATCTTCTTCTTCATTTTACCACGAGCTCAAATCAAAGGGTAAAAGGAAATTGACAGCGTGGCTTAGCAATTCAAGCACCAAGCTCCTATGTGGCAAAAAGAAACGTCATGAAAGATTCTCATTGGACACGCGGGCATGGAAAGAAACACACGGGGACATGGATTTTTACACTACAAGGAGTATAAAAGAAGTACAAATAGACTGACACACGAAATGCCATGTTGGCAATCCGTGTGATCAAATCTAATAAAAACGGCTCAAAGTTAGGATCCAATGATGGGAAAATATTGAAAGGCCTTGATCAAAGAGAGCGTCTAACTAACTGGATGGCCTAGAAGCTTCATTGTGCAGCTATAAATACAAGCCTACTCCTCACACACATGATATCTTCTTTTTCTGCATTTTTTTAGGTTTTAGTAGCTTATGTAATTTTTCATTTAAAATGTAATTTCCTTTTAAGCTTTTGTAATCTGTTTTGAATATCAATAAAATCATAGTTTGCTTTATAAAATTTGTTTGTGCTCTTTTATTTTCAAAAGCTCATTTTTATTCAATGTTGTTACATACACTTGGAGCACCTGCCTCATAAGTCATTATAAGCTCTCTAAGTCTCTAGTCTTAGATTAGAGCTCAAATTGATCAATAATCTACTTTAATGTTTAAATCAGACTTACCCTTTGATATAAATCTGGAATTGCGCTTTTGGATGATGTGAACTAGCAACGGAGAGTTATAGGATTAACTAGCTTATCCTGTGATTAAGCTAGTTAAGTCCTATGAACTCTTCTCCGTTGCTAGTTCATCATACCAAAAAGCTCAAATCCATATTTATATCAAGGTATCTCTGATTTTAAAATTTAAAGTAGATTATTGATTCAATTTGAGCTATAATCTAAGTTAGAGACCTTAGAGAGCTTATAATGAGCTTTAGTGATGCCAGTGACAAGTTTTATTAAACAAACATTTGAATAAAAAATGAGCTTTTGAGAAAAAATAAAGGAGCCAACAAAACAAATTAATAAAAGCAAACCTTCTGATTTTATTGGTATTCAAACAACAGATTACCAAAAGCTTAAAAGGAAATTAAAGTAACATTTAACATGGAAAAAATTACATAAGCTACTAAAACTAAAAAAATGCAGAAAAAGGGAGATGATGTGTGTGAGGAGTAGGCTTGTATTTATAGCTACACAATGATGCTTCTAGGCCATCCAGTTAGTTAGACGCTCTCTTTGATCATGGCCTTTTAATCTTTTCCCATCATTGGATCCTAACTTTGAGCCGTTTTATTAGATTTGGAATCACCACGGATTGCAACATGGATTTCGTTTCCTGTGGTCAGTCTATTTGTACTTCTTTTATATCCTTGTTTTAGGGTGGTTAAAATCCATGTCCCCGTGTGTTTCTTTCCATGCGCCGCGCTGTCCATTGAGAATCTTTCAATGACGTTTCCTTTTTGCCAATAGGCGCATAGTGTTGAATTGCTAAGCCACGCTGTCAATTTCCTTTTACCCTTTGATTTGAGCTCGTGGTAAAATGAAGAAGAAGATAAACAGTAACAACATTTCCCGCGTTTAAAATTATAAAAGGGTGCGTTTGATTTCTTTTGACCCGGGGCTTATACTCGTTGACTTTGGTCTTATATAAAGGGGTTTGGGCCTCGGCGATATTGGATTTGGGCTTTAACAGGTTAAAAGGATTTGGTTTTATAAGGAATTTAACGACCGTTATCTCTTATAAAATAAAGAGATAACGGTGTTAGGGTTTAGGGGCTTTTATGAATTATGTTTGAACAATGAGGGGAATTTTTAGGATTTTTGTCTTCATATGGTTTACCAGTGTTGACCAATGGTTGACTTTGGTTGACCTTGAAAGCATTCTCGACTCTTGTCCACTCTATCCGTTCCCGGTGTCGTGGTTTGTCCCGACTTTTGAAGTTTTATCGCGATATTTCGCTTTATCGTACCTAACACAATCACAAAGATAAAACAAGCAATATACAAGCATTTTAAGCACAATTTTGTCTTTATTAGTCATTTTTGATATAAAAAGGATATGTGTTTTTACACATATCATGATTACACACCTAAGTTCATGAAACTGTGGCGTAGACTTGTTTGTATGCCACTTTATTCATGGCACAGTAAGAATGTACCCATCGTAGGTTGTCCCCTCCAAGAACACCCAGGCAGTAATAAAAATATTCATGTGTATGTGATTGTTGGCCCCGCATGCGCCAATCCAATCATGATCCGACATGGTATAATGTTCGTTCCTGGTGATAGAATTCTATTTATTAATTTAAACTTAATATTAAACATTTATGCAATTGTAACCCTCGACCTTTTAGAAGGCTGCAACATCGGTTGTGAGCGGCAGATGCAGCAAATTTTATCGTCTCGGGGATTTTTATTTCTTACTATGGGCTTTCTTAGAAGACTACACATCGGTTGTGAGCGGCAAATGAAGTAGTAAACTTTTATCAGCCACAACTCTTTATTATTATTATTATATTTTTTTATCATTTACATCATTTTTTTTTGACAAAAATTCAAGTTAAGTATTTCTTGAACTACAGACTAAAATTTTTGCTATGTTTTTACATAAAAATGTTGATTTAGTTTAATCTCCAAAAATAACTGTATTATTATTCCGGTTACGAGCTTATGGGAGAAAACGTCCCAAATTACATACTTGAGCTCTTTAAGATTTCCAAACAATCCTTGTTTAGCATCCCCCCCTCATATTAACTCTATCATTTATTCCGTTCTTTGAGAAATTTTCGTGAACGCTTAGCCTAAAAGTTAAGGAAAAGCTAGAGATTCACACCTCGATCGGGTTCAAATTTAATTCTTATTCTACCAAGCCGGAAAGTCAAAATTGTGGCCATAACACACTTATTTATTTTGAAAATTTTAAAAATTATTTTCATATTTTTGAAACTTTCTGGTGAGAAAACGGGGTACGTCGGGAACAACGTGGTAAACGGTCAGGTAAGATTATATCGAAGATATACTACCCTATACTAAGTTTAAACATGTCCTCAAATGTTTCGCTCGTCCTAATACTTAAAACCCAATACTAGAACATCAAAAAGGTCGAATGCATAACTCAAGCCTTGAAAGAAAGTATCACAAAAAATATTAAGCCGTTTATAAGTGTGCTATAAGATAAATGTTATCGATAATAATCTTAGGATATTGGATTTCCCCAAAACTATGGCAAGCAAGCCTTAGGACGCTCGAGTGGACCGGAGACAAAACACCGAAACACAGAGAGAGTCTTTAGAAAATTTTGGTGTCCATCCCTGCAAACAATCACAAGTACAAACGTACAAACAACAACAAGAATCGGAAGAGTACAAGCCTCCTCACATCACAATAGAAATAAGAAAGAAAATAGAAAATGGATAAGCATGGGGTGCCTCCCACGAAGCGCTTTGTTTTTGGTAACCGAGTCACATAGCTTGACTCGATCCCCGAATTCATTCGTCCTTGGAGAAAGTGTGGAGATCCTGGACTACCTTGGGTGGTAAGTCCCCTCCGAAGTAATGCTTCACACGATGACCATTCACCTTAAAGTTTGGACCATCGGGTTGAGATAACTCAATGGTTCCGTATGGAAAAACTTTGGTGATGGTGAAAGGTCCTGACCAACGAGTTTTAAGCTTTCCGGAGAATATCTTAAGACGAGAGTTGAAGAGTAAAACTCGATCACCAACATTGAAAATGCGGTTTTTGATCTTTGAGTCGTGAAGCTTCTTCGTCCTCTCTTTATAAATCAAAGAATTCTCGTAAGCTTGATCACGAAGCTCATTAAGTTCATTAAGTTGAAGCTTACGGTGATCACCCGCGGTTTTAAGATCGAAGTTAGCATGTTTCAAAGCCCAATATGCTTTATGCTCTAACTCGATAGGTAAATGGCAAGACTTTCCGTACACTAACTTGTAAGGCGTACAACCAATCGGTGTCTTAAAAGCAGTACGAAATGCCCACAAAGCTTCATCTAATTTGTCAGACCATGAGGCACGGTTTTCTCCAACCGTCCTTTCTAGAATACGTTTTAAACCTCGATTGGACACCTCCACTTGACCGCTCGTTTGAGGGTGATAAGCGGTAGCTAAACGATGAGTGACCCCATACTTAGACATTACTTTAGCAAACTGATCGTTACAAAAATGGGTCCCACGATCGCTTATAATAGCTCTAGGTGTTCCGAATCGGGCAAAAAGGGATTTCAAAAACTTAACTACAACTCTAGCATCATTTGTGGGGAGCGCCTTTGCTTCAACCCATTTTGAAAGATAATCAACGGCTACGAGGATGTATTTATTTCCTCTTGAAGACGGAAATGGTCCCATGAAATCAATACCCCATACATCAAAGATTTCACAAACTTGGATAGCGTTTTGAGGCATCTCATCTCGTTGTGAAATTTTGCCTTGTCTTTGACACGTATCACAAGATTTGATCATCGTATGGGCATCTCGATATATGGTAGGCCAAAAGAAACCGGCATCAAATACTTTTCGAGCGGTGAGATTGGCACTATGATGGCCCCCGGTGGGTCCTTCATGACAAGCTTTGAGGATTTCAAAAGCTTCTTGCCCATGCACACACCTTCGAATGATTTGATCCGCACAAGTACGAAAAAGATAGGGATCATCCCAGAAATAAAATTCCCCGCATGGTAATTTGCATAGTCCGCAAACCATGGGGTACTTTCACTAGAAATAACTCCAAGAGTTTCTAAAGGAAAATGTTCATTTATGTCTTTGTTTTCTAACACATCCTTATGAGGATTCTCAAGTCTAGATAAATGGTCTGCCGCAAGGTTCTCACTTCCTTTTTTATCACGGATGGTGATATCAAATTCTTGTAGGAGAAGAACCCACCGGAGCAACCTCGGCTTAGCGTCTTGTTTGTTCATAAGGTACTTTAAAGCCGAGTGATCCGTATACACTATGCTTTTGGATAAGACAAGATATGGCCAAAACTTTTCAAAAGCATACACAACGGCAAGCATTTCCTTTTCCGTGGTAGTGTAATGAATTTGAGCTTCTGTCATTGTCTTATTAGCGTAATGTATAGGCTGAAAATGCGTCATCTTTCGTTGTCCTAAAACCGCACCAATCGTGAAATCACTTGCATCACACATGAGTTCGAAAGTAGGTTCCAATCGGGACAACTAAAAGATTGGGCTTCGGTAAGCTTCTTTTTAAGAGTCTGAAAAGTCATTATTACATCCTTAGAAAATACTAATGGTGGTTCTTTCTCAGAAGGTGAGTCATTGGTATAGCAATGCTTATAAAAGTCTTGATAAAACGTCGATAAAAACCGCGTGACCTAAGAACTCCTAACACTTTAACGGTAGTTGGGTGAAGGGTGAGCGGGGGTGGAAAGAAGGTGCTTAGCCAATTAACATCCGGTTTAGCACGATCAACCTCAATTCCGACTTTTGATATATTTATGCCTAACATAATTCTTTCTTTATACATAAAGCTGGCAGCTTCTTTAATTAGAACTAAATTCGTGTCTACAACATTTAGCATCTTTTCTTTTGGAGAGGCACAGAATCAACAATATCCCCCAAAATACGAGAAATATCATAAATACTTCCATAGTTTTTTCGATCATATCATGGAATATGGCCGTCATATACCGTTGAAAAGTACCGGGGAGCATTACACAAGCCAAATGGCATGCGACGATACGCGAAAGTTCCATACGGGCATGTGAAAGTAGTTTTATACTGGGTTTGGGGATCTATGGTATTGGAAATACCTGAATATCATTAAAAAATCAATAAAACTCATATTCGCTAATCTTTCTATTCATCTGGTCCATAAACGACAATGGAAAATGATCTTTTCGGGTTGCTTCATTCAACTTCCTATAGTCGATACAAACTCTCCAACCGGTAACTAAACATGTCAGAATTAATTTATTTTCTTCATTACAAACAATGGTTATTCCACCTTTCTTGGGAACACAATGCACTGGACTAACCCATGGGCTGTCAGAGATCGGGTAAATCATTCCAGCATCAAGAATTTTTAAGAACTCTTTTTTAATTACCTCATGAATTTTTGGGTAAACCCGTCTTTGATTTTGAACCGTGGGTTTGTAATCATCCACCATCAAGATTTTATGTGTACAAAAACGAGGGTCGATACCCTTGATGTCGGTGATTTTCCAAGCAATGGCCCGTTTATGGATTGAGACCCTTTAAATGAGAGATTTTTTCATATTTTTAACCCTTTTGCTATAATTAATTGGTAACTTGTTGTGTTCTTCCAAGTAGAGTATTCATGTGAGGACGGTATATCTTTTATCTCTAATTCTGGAAGCTTCTTCATTGGATGATTTTACTCGGTCACATTCACTTTGTTTTAAGGGTCCACTCGGAGGTAAGTTGAAACGGGAACTTATTTACAATATTTTGATCAATCAACATATCTTCTACTCCAGATCGCAATCAGCGATGATCAATTTCCGGTGAAATTGAATCATCCTTAAGATAAGCTTCGATTTCTTCCAAAATGAATTCGGAAGTAAACGGCTCAGATGTTGGGGTGGGATTACCACCTGAAGAATTAGAAAATCCTAGTAATTCCGAAGCATACTCCTCACAAACTGCATCAATGATGTCAATTTGGTTTACCGATTTATCATTTGTAGAGGAATATCTCGTGGTTTGATCTAAATTAAAAGTTACGGCTTTATTATCAACCGAAGGGTTATTTCTTCTCCATAAACATCAATTAAAGTACGACCGGTCCTCAAAAAGGATCTTCCAAGCATGAGAGGTACTCAAGGATCGGCTTCAAAATCAACAACAACAAAGTGTGTAGGAAAATGAAATTTCCCAACTTTGACAAAAACGTCTTCGGCGAGTCCTTTAGGATAAGTAATCGATCGGTCTGCTAACTCTAAAGTCATCCGAGTTGGTGTAAGATCAGGTAAAGAAATCTTTTTCCAAATAGAAAGGGGCATAAGATTTATGCTCGCGCCAAGATCGGCCAAGGCGTGACATATATCCATTCCTAGGAAATTACATGGTATAAGAAACTTGCCGGGATCTCCAAGCTTTTCGGGAAGCTTTTTGAGAGAGCATCAGACGGAGCAATTCTCGTCAACGGTATCTTAGCTAACCAAGCAACTTTTCCTTATTCTTGAGGCAAATCTTAATAGTAGGAGAAAAATCTTGGCATCAAAGTAAAAGCATCACGAAACTTATGACAAAACGAAATCTTGAAAATTTGAAAAACTCTTTTCTTTTTGATTATGAAGCTTTTGTCACGTGACTTTTCTTGATTAAGTCGAGAAGGGATATGAATATTTGGCCTTTGGTAAACTTCTTCGGAACATCGGATTCGGAGTTGGGAATGGTTTTAGGCAAAGTCTTGGAACATCGGTTCCTGAATAGAATTTGGGCTTAACCGGGGTGGGGATCTTGAGCGGTACTCTCCTTGTGAATTTGTTTGTTTTATCTGTGTCTATTGGTTTCTGTTCCACTACCTTTTTAGGGAGAAGGATTAGTATGAATTGAAGGGTCTCGTAAGCAACACCCACTTCGGAGTAGTTATCAGCTCTTCGTCTCACCTTCGGGTTTGGATGGTATTAATCGGAAGAGTCTCGAATGAGGCTTGGTTTGAACAATCAACTAATCATGTTTCGCAAAATTATTTGAAAATTAGTTTTGTTAATGCATCATGACGGTTGTTGGGAATTTTTATGTGTTTGTAATTTATTCTTAAGGTATCCTTTAACGAGTTGATTTGATGTTGCATGTTTTCATCATTTGATAAATTATCCTCTTGTAACTGAAAAAATAATTTGAAAACTCTTGTTGAACTTGATTATTAGGCACTTGAAAAGGTTGGTTTTGAAATCCTTGATTTGAAATTTCGGAGCATGATTATTTTGAGCTTGAAAACCTTGATTACCATGAAAATTATTTCCCCGATTAAAATTATTCCCTTGACCTTGATTATTATTGTACCTATTTTGACCATTGTTTTGCACCGGAGCAAAACCGGGTGGTGCCATTTGATTACTAACACGGTTCGGAGGGTTAACTTGATTGTAAGTACCCGTAGTCGCACAAACACTAGCTTGATTGTTATCGGTAGTCGGACAATTATACCAAGAATGGGCACCACCACAAGTAACGCAAGTTTCCTCAACCGCTTTAACCGGAGCGGGAGTGACAACTTTCTTAGAAACAATCTCGACTAAGGTCGAAAGTTGATCCGCAAGCTTATCAATTCTCTCATCCGTCTTACTAACACTTTCCCTAGAAGTCGTATTCATCCTAGAAGGCATTTGTTTGTTTTTATGAATAAGTTACTTTGATTTTTCTCTATTATGTTCAAAGCTTCTCTAGTCGTCTTACTCAAAAGATTTCCACCCGTCGTGACATTTAAGGAGTCTTGATCATTGTCGTTTAAACCGTTATAAAGGTATCAACTTGAGTTAACTCCGTAAATCCATGGTGGGGACAAGCTCTAAGCATTTCCTTAAATCATTCCCACGCTTCACTAAAAGACTCATCAAATTTTTGGGTAAAACGAGAGATTTTATTCTTTAAGTGAGTGGTCTTCGGAGGAGGGAAAAATTGATTCACGACGTTGGTTAACGAGGATCTCCAAGAATCAAGATTGAATAGGAGGTTCTTTCCCGTTACCAAGTTTTAGCAGCCCCTCGAGTGATTAAGAAACATCATTAGCTTAATACATGTTTGGACAATTCTAAATCGTAGAGTCGGGAAGGTAATCCATTGAACTATTGAGTATGAGAATGAAGGTTTTGTTCTCTAAAATGAAAGGGGTCGCTTGAAACCATTTTAAACAAATTGTATTGAATTCAAAATGTCCGCATTAAATTTCTGGTAAAAGTAGCTTCTACGTACTTCGTAGGTGCCGGAGCAGTTTTCCATTGTACGTTCCGCCATTGGTGAACGACTAGTACGAAGTGGGTTGACTATGTATGGATGCACATTTCTTTTACGACGTCTCGAATGGATACGTTTTGATATTTGGAAAATAGGAATTTCTAGTGCGCATTCCATAATCAAACAAATGAAATGAGAAAGAAACGAGAAAAGGAATTATATTTGTTCCCCCGCCCCCCCCCCCCCCCCCCCCCCCCCCCCCCCCCCCCCCCCCCCCCCCCCCCCCCCCCCCACCCCCCCCCCCCCCCCACCCCCCCCCCCTCGAATATCAACAAACATAGGGTAAACTCTCTTATGTAAATAAATTTTACAAAGAAGTGAGCTTTTTCGTAGTGACACCAAACGGTTAAAAAATTTAATCTTTGATTCGGGAACTTATTGATGGATAATACCTCAATTGAAGGTATTATTTGTTGGTGTTCTTTTACCAACTTTGTAAAATTTTTTTATATATATTCACAAATTAATGAGAAAAATCAAAAAATCCGGAAGAGCAAATATTTTTGTACTTTTCTTATTAATCTTCTACTTATACTAAAAAGAAAAGAAAAATATTTTTTATTTTTTATATTTTAAATTATTTTGTATTTTTGATTTATTTAAAGCGTAACTTTCGAGACGAAAGTTCTCAAATCACGATCGACAAAATTCAAATGAAAAGAATTTAATCACAAATCCCCTCCGGCAGCGGGGCCTAAAATGATTGTAGGTTTTTTATAGTTTAATTATTTGATATGAAATTACCAAACTACCCTTGAGGACAAAGGAATAAAGGAAAATTCTCACAAAGATATATAATATAATACGTATATTTACCGGTAAGTGATTACCGGGTCGTTTTCCTCGAAGATTTATGAAATTGAGACCACGTTTGTTATTTGGACAATGATTTGAATTGGTTCGAAGATGATTTGTTTTCTAAAATCCTAAAAGTGAGCAATTAAAAGGACAATTAAACCTAACTATGAGAAATTAATACGGGAAGGTAAATTTTAACTAAAAACGCAAATCGGAAAATAAAAACCTAAATTTTTATAATAAACCTAAAATGAATTTTTTTCACTTTTAACTAACCCTAATTGACTAAAAAGTAAGATTAAAGAAAACTAGAACAAAAACAGAGTTGAATTGAGCTTAAAAACACGAAAAACGTGAACGGGAATGAATCCCGCTCTTTAAAAATCGAAATTTTGCAATTTTAACCCTACGGAAACAAAATTAATTTTCTAGAGAACTATATGATAAAAGTAAATTTTTAAAAAGAATTATATTTTATTGATATTTTTCTAGTTTTTATGAATTTTTAAAGTTTTTTATAAAAATAAATGTTTAAAAATACTAAACTAATTATAAAAATTCTGAAAAAATTATGAAAAATAGTTTGAACAATAAGGAACCTAAGAAAAATAAGCTTGGAAACACAGCTTATTGAATAAGCTAAAACAACTTATTATACTAAAATGCCTAAAATGTATATAAAAGATTAATAATGAAAGATCCTAACAGATGAGCTATTGTAGCATGATGGTTTAGGGTGTGTTGTGTGGGACGTTTGGTTGAGAGGGTTGAGGTCCCAGGTTCGAGCCCTAGCTTACTTGGGACTTCCCCTTTCCCAAATATTTTTAAATGCCATTTTTTACAACTTTTTTAAGGACAGAAAAATAAGCACTTTTTGAAAAGACACTATTTTTATAAACCACAAATAAGCACGAACCTAGATAGGGAAAAATAACAGAATAAGAAATCTACTAAACCTATTAAAATGCAAATGTTGGCTTTTTTAAGAACAAATAAGCTAAGAGAAAAGTTAAATAAGCTAAAACAGATTAAAAGCTATATCTAATAAGCACATAAGAACTAAAATAAGCACAATTGAAAAGCTAGAATGAAAGAAAAGCTAAAAAAACTAAAAACACTTAAGATTTTACATTAGAAAGCAAATAAGCTCAAATAAGCAAATGACAAAAACCAAATATGTGAATGGATTATACTAACCTATAGTAAAACTATTACCTAAATAAGTCATAACAATAAGCAAATAAGCTAAAATAAAGGAATAAGCACTTATGGTGTAAACTGTTAACCAAACAGCCCTTAAGGCACTTTGGTTATTTGTAATAAGCTAAAGGATCTTATGGGTACTTTTGGCTTATTATCCTAAAAAGTACACCAATAAATTACTATTAAAAGACAGATTTTTAAATCCTTATTTGAATTCAGGGAAGCTTAATGAAAAGGCTTGTTGAAAACAGCTTATACACTAAGAACACTTAGTTACTTTTAGTTACTGATGCAGTTTGCATGTAATGGACCAAACCTTAAAACTCTGCGAATGCTAGACTAATGAACTGACTTCTACACTTTAAAAATCTATGCTTAAGAGTAAATATAGCATAATAATAAAATAGAAAGTAATTAGATAAATATGCTACTAAGATTACTAAAATGCTTCGCAGATTTAAAGAATTATAGAAAAATCTTATGAAACTTGATCAAACTAACAATTACCTAGGATCCAAAATACAAACCTACAAATGATCTACAAATTTAGTTTTAAGAACAAAAGAGTCACAAGTAGTACTGACTCTCAGTTAGTACTGCTGTGCCAAACACCTATTTATTTTTATCAAAATTCATTTGAGCTTATGAAATAGAAATCTAGTGAACAAGTATCAAATACCAGATGTTGATGAGCTTATTAACAATCTAATGAGCAGATTTTAGGCAACTGAATAAGCAGAACTAACATTTAATAAGCTAATGCTAATTTTTAGATTTTTAATGATTTAATAAGCAAAATTATGAAAACTACGATCTAGACTATTAAAGCTAAAAACAGATAATCAAACTTAACTAATAAGACATAATAAACAATTATAAGCACAAATAAGCAAGTAAATAAGCAGATTAAGCAGATTTAAACTATGAAATTAAGGACAAAAAAGATAAATGAGAACTTACAAATGGCGCTTAGATAAACCAAAGGCTTAATTTGCTCAAAGAGATTATCAAACAAGCTCTAGCATTTTCACAAGGATAAGATATAAATGTCAATAAGCTCTTCCAGAGTAAGCTTATCATCCAAGTAGCTTAGATCCATATAGCTTAGGTATTAATCTGATTTTAAGAGTTTAAGTATATTAAATGACTAATTTGAGCTCAATCTGAGCTTAGAGACTCAGAGAGCTTATGAAGAGCTTATAAGAGTAGCTTGTGAAACAGTTGAACAAAAGCATTTGAGATATATAAAAGCTTATAGGTAAAAACAGATTGTGAACAAGTAAACTATGATTTTATTGATTTAAAACTGAATACAAAACTTTGAAAATGAAATTACAGTGCAAGTTACATGATAATGAAAATTTTACTTTAAATACTAACTACTAATAAGGGAAAAAAAGTGTTGTTGGGTGTGTGAGGCTTGCTTATATTTATAGTTGGAGTGAGCTCTAGAGTCAAGCCCGCATACTTCTTATTCCATGATCTGAGCCCTTAATCCTTTTGATATCATTTATGGGTCCGTGGATTGATATGATGAGCACACGGATTCCAAGTGGCATTCCGGTGTCAGACCTAGTCATTGTGTCTTTTGCACTTGATTTAGTGTAAAAATCCAATCATTGGTGTGCTTCTTTTAATGCCCACGTGTCCTCCTTGTCCTGTTTTGACCAATAAGATCCTTAAGTGACGTTTCCTTTTGCCCAAATGTTTTCAAAACATGCCATATGGCTTGCTATTATTTCAGATAGCAACCCGGTCATCATGTTAAAGGCAAGTATTCCGTCAAAAAGGAAACTTGACCTCTCAACGGGAATTTATTTTCTTGGGCATGGTCTATTTCATGACCATGCAAAGGCTTGTGTTTACTTTGCAATACAACCCGTGCTTCCTATATTTCCATAAGTGTACGTGTCAGTGCGCTTATGTGTTAAAATAAGAGAAATCTTATTTTTTTTGGTAAAAAGTTGTCTTCACAATGAATTAGTGTTTTCAGTAATCACAAAAAGATTTTTCAAAGACAATTCGACCACTCAAACAATGACAACAACTCTTTAAATAGAAAACGGGTCATTATTTGAGGGGGAGAAAGTGTCATCCAATAATCTTTTAAAATAGTCTTTCAAAATAAGTCATGGAATAAACGGATAAAGTTTTGAATAATGACGGATAATAATTTCAAGGGGAGTTAATTTATATTAACTACAAGAGCTTTAGATGTCATTTGTTTCAAACTTTAGGGACTTATTTGCAATATAAGACTTAGTGAGTATAGGCCTTAAACTACATTCGATCAATATTGCCAACACCTCATAGTTTGTAAAAGACTTAGGAATGCTTGGAAATACTTTCATAGTTTTAAAAGCCTTGAAGCTGATTCTCACGGAATAGATTTAAGCTTATTAATCTTCGAACACGATCTCAAGTATATATGCGTATAAGAGTTTGTTGACTCCGAGGTATCGAAATCAGCAAGGGGGAAGGAGTAGATACACTAGAATGTATAACAAGTATACGTGATAGAGTCCATAGCCTTCTTTCATTTTAGGCCATTCCGAGAAGACAAATGTCATAACTGCAGAGAAAATCAGTGTTTTAACTTGTTACTTTTGGGTACACTATTTCAACCGCATGGGGGAAGAGATATCTTGTTATTTTTAGTATGCATCATTTGGGCTTCCAAGGGGAAGTGGTGTGAGAAGAATTATTCAAGCATAAGAAGATAGGTTTCTGATTCAATTAATATTTCCCAATCAGTTAATCACTAAGCTTAGTTTCGAAGGAGTAGATTAGTTGACAAAAGAGGTACATATAGGTTTGATATGTTTGATGATTCCTTTAGTTAGTTAGCATCCGGCAGGAAGAAATGTGTACATGTGGGACTTATTTGACTTAGGTGCTATCATTTTTACTACTTAGAGGAAATATTTGTGACATCCGGGACTTAGTTGACTTTGGTGTTGCAATTTATATCATCACTATCGTGTAAGGAGAAATGCGGACATTCGGGACTTAATTGACTTTGGTGCTACGGTTTCGAATTAATTGTGTACTTTGGATATTTATGCTTTATACATCAAGACTTCTTGATGCGGTGTGCAAGAAAGCTTTGAATCTACTCAAGAAAGGATTTCTGGTTTGGGGGGGAGCTAAGAAAACTTCCAAAAAGAGATTATCGAGATGAACTACAGGTTGCTGACATGGACAGAACGACTTTGTCATTTTCGGTTTGAACATTTTCAGGTCCTATCTCATACATATTCTTGTGAATATATATAAATGTGTAGTGTAGGACAAAAATAGGTGGTTTAGTATGAATTTTCAAGAATTTCTCAAGAAATTCAAAATATTTCAAATTAACTGTTGGGATTAAAAGTCTTCATGATGATCTTGAAGTTACTGCTGCTAAGTTAATGTTGCTGGTGTATAAGTTGCTACTGCTTGTTAAGAGTTAATGATGCTGGTACAAAGTTATAACTGCTGAAAGATTACAACTGTTAAAAGATAAAGATTGCTTGAAGATTAAGATTACTTATGAGATAAGGATTGTTATTTATAGAATATATCTTTGAGAATAATCTAAGTTTTAGTAATATATTGTAAATTGACTAGGACTCCTTGGTGTATAAAAGGAGGTCCTAAGGCATAGAGTTTTATGTATCTTAGTCGTATAATTCATAGCTTTAAGGTTTTGTAACCCTAATACTAGGAGAGTATTCGTATTATTTGTAATAATAATATTGGAGATTTTATTGTTGAAATTATATTGTTTTATGTTACTGAAGAATTATTCTTATATTAAAGATTAGATTCCACATAATCTTTAGTATTATCAAACAAAGTTTCTTAAACTAAGTTGTGTTAGATTTATCTAGCATAACTAAACCTTAAACAAGCTTAAGGAATTCGATCATTAGAAGTTAACTGGGATCAACAAGTGGTATCAGAGCTTGTTGCTTTGAGAAACTTTGCTAAGAAGACATGGATCAAGACTCAGTACATATGGTGGCTGCATCAAAAGTGCCTATGCTCAAACCAGGTGAGTATGAGCTTTGGAGGATGAGGATGGAACAGTACATCCAGATGATTGATTATTCTCTATGGGAAGTCATAGAGAATGGTAATGCACCTCCAATAACAAAAGTTGTTGAAGGTGTTGAGACTACAATTGCTCCTACAACTGCTGAAGAAAAGGCACAAAGGAGGTTAGAGTTGAAGGCAAGAAGCACTTTATTGATGGGCATCCCTAATGAACATCAATTGAAGTTTAACTCCATCAAAGATGCCAAGTCATTGCTGCAGGCTGTTGAGAAGAGGTTTGGAGGGAATGCTGCTACTAAAAAGACTCAGAGGAATCTTCTAAAGCAGCAGTATGAAAATTTTACTGCATCTAGCTCAGAGGTGTTAGATCAAACCTTTGATAGGCTTCAAAAGCTTATCAGTCAGTTGGAGATTCATGGTGAAAGTATCTCACAAGAAGATGTGAATCAGAAGTTCTTAAGAAGTCTGTCACCAGAATGGAACACACATACCATTGTGTGGAGGAACAAGCCTGAGATAGATACATTAAGCTTGGATGATCTTTACAACAACCTGAAGATCTATGAACCAGAGGTCAAAGGGACATCAAGCTCAAGCACAAACATACAAAACGTAGCCTTTGTGTCCTTAAACAGCACCATCTGAGTTATCTATAGAAAGGATCTTAGTGAATATTCTAAATTTTTGTAATATATTGTAAATCAACTAAGACTCCTTGGTGTATAAAAGGAGGTCCTAGTGCATAGAGATAGATGTCATCTTTTCATTATTCTGTTAATCGATTCATAGCTTCAAGGTTTTGTAAACCCTAACACTATTAAGAGTGTTCGTATTATAGTGAGGCTGAAAGTTTGGTAAACTGTTTGTTATTAATCTTGTTCATTCCTATTTCATTGAAATTCTTCTTAGTATCATTGACTAGATTCCGCATAGTCTTTGATATTTACAATCAAAGTTTCTATCATAGTTGTTTTGAATTTATTCAATACAACTTAGCCTTACATAAGCTAAGGAATTCAAGATCCATCTATGGGATCAACAAGAGTTGTGTATCAGAGCTTGTAAAGAAAGCTTTAATAAGAAGAAACTTTACTACACACAAGATCTATTTTTTCAAGAAGCAATGGATTCTCAATCTACTCAAACCATCAAGCTACCCATACTCCAACCTGGTGAGTATGATCTCTAGAAGATGAGGATGGAACAGTACCTATAGTGCATTGATTACACTCTATGGGAGATCATAGAAAATGGTAATGCACCCATAGTAACAAAAACTATTGATGGTAAGGAGACTGTTATCCCTCCTATAAGTGTTGAAGAGAAGGCACAAAGAAGGGCAGAGTTGAAGGCAAGAAGCACTCTGTTGATGGCCTTACCTAATGAGCATCAATTAAAGTTCAACTCATACAAGGATGCTAAGACACTGATGCAGGCTATTGAGAATAGATTTAGAGGTAATACTACTACAAAGAAAACTCAAAAAAATCTTCTAAAGCAGCAGTATGAAAACTTTGCTGCATCCAGCACAAAAGTGATTGAGCAAACTTATGAAAGGCTTCAAAAGCTAATTAGTCAACTAGAGATGCATGGTGAAGTCATCCCTTAAGAAGATCCATCAGAAAGTTCTTGAGAAGTGTCCACAATAATGGACTAGCATACATTGTGTGAGGATAGAAACCAAGATTAAGACATTGAGTTTTGGATACTCTCTTCAACAACCTGAAGGCTTATGAATCAGAGGTCAGGAGACATCCAGATCAACCACAAACTCACACATGTAGCCTTTCTGTCCTCAATCCAGCACTAACATGCAACTAGAGCAGTTAATACTGCTCAGGATGTTAATACTGCTAGCACTCAGTGCTGCTGATAGCACCAACAACTGTTTGAAAATTAAGTGGATGTTATATTTATTCATTTTTTGCTAGCCAACCAAGTACTCCACAGCTTGATAATGAAGATCTACAACAAATCTATCCTAATGATCTAGAAGAGATGAACTTGAGGTGGAACATTGCTATGTTGACTATAGGACCAAGAAAAGATTCCTAAAAGAAACTGGAAAGAAGCTGGATATGGACAAACAAAGAAGAAATTAGGTTTGACAAGTCCAAGGTGGATGTTTCAAACTGCCCACAAGATAGGACACTTTTGCAAAGGGAGTTCATGAACACCCAATGAATCAAGACAGCAGAACAAGGAGCTACAAGAAGGACTATGCTAGTTAAAGAACTACTTGTTCAAATGCCTTAGTGTCCCTCAATGTGATGGCTTTTTGTCTATGATTGAGTGACAAAAGCAGAAAAGGTCCAACTAATTTTGCTCTCATGGCTTATTCTTCAACAAGTTTAAGTTCTTCTACAAACTCTGAGGTATGTAATAACTCAAATTATTGTTCATCTTGTTTAGAATGTGTCAAAAATCTAAAAGAACAAAATAAACAATTAGGTAAAGACTTAAGAACAACTATGGAAAATGTTTGTACTCTTATAAAACATTTTAAGAATCTGTAGAAGCTAGACCTGTTATCTTTAAGAAAAATGATTCTGTATGTATGTAGAAGATTATAAAATCTTAAAACATAAAATTATTTAAGAGATTTAGATCTTAACAAGCTTAAAAAGGAATGTTAGAGTTGGCTACAAAGAAAAAGATGATGTTCAATCTTAACAAACAAAAATTTTGAAAATTCCATCAAAAGTCTAAGTAAACTTCTAGACAGACAAGATAATGGATAAGTGTAAAATAGGATTAGGGTATAATGTTGTCCCACCTCCCTATACTGGGAATTTTATGCCACCCCTAAATCTGATTTTAGTTTATCCAGTCTAGATGATTTGTGGAAGTAATAGTCTATTATGAGTCTGTAGTTGAGAAGCTACTGTTGAAGTATAATGAACCTAAGAATGCTAGGAAAGAAAATGGAGCCCCAATTATTGAGGATTGGGTGTCTGAAAGTGAGGAAGAAGATGTGCCTAAGAGTAAAACAGTTGAGATGTTTAATAAACCTAGTTTTGCTAAGATAAACTTTGTTAAGTCTACTGAGCAAGTAAAATCTCCTAGGAAAACATTAGTTGATAAAAATAGGCAAAACATACCTAGTCCTAGAGGGAACAAGAGAAACTGGAACCAACAGATGTCTCAAAAATTAGGGAGTAATTTTGAGATGTTCAACAAAGCTTGTCATGTGTGTGGTAGTTTTGATCATTTGAAGAATGATTGCAATAACTGGTATAATAATAAGATTTAGCAAACCAGCTTGGACCCAATGTTCAAAGGGTGAACAAAAATAGAACAGAAATTTCTCTAAATTAACTCACCCCAGTCCAAAAAGAAACATGGTTCCAAGAACAGTCTTAACTAGGTCTGGCCCAATTTTAGTTAATACTGCTAGACCAGTTAATACTGTTCAACCAAGAACAGCAGTGAATAATGCAGGACCCATGAAAAATGTTATTAATAATGCATATTCAACTGCTAGAAGGCCTTTTAACAAAATAACAGCAGCTAATAATAGTAATTTCACTAAAAAGGTTAATACTGTTAAGGGAACAAAGGTTAATACTGCTAGACCAAAAGTAGTTATTAGTGTTGTTAAGGGAAACAAGGGAAATGATGTTAAGGCCTCACCATGTTGGGTTTAGAGACCAAATCATAAATTTTTAGACCATGTCTCCAGAAACAATGGTGCATCAATATCCTTTAAAAGATTTGACTATATTGATGCACAAGGCATATCCAAGTGAGTAATGGCTTGAGTCCCCAAAAGAAACTAATTCTCTTACCATTATGTGCAGGGCAATCCACAGCAAGATTTGAAGAATAAAGGAGTGATTGACAGTGGATGCTCTAGGCACATGACAGGAAACAGATCCTATCTTACAGATTATGAAGAAATTGATGGAGGATTTATTGCATTTGGAGGTAATTCCAAAGGAGGGAAAATTACTGGGAAAGGTAAAATTAGAACTAGTAAGTTAGATTTTAAAGATGTGTATTTTGTAAAGGAACTAAAGTTTAACCTTTTCAGTGTCTCACAAATGTGTGACAAGAAGAATAGTGTTCTTTTTACTATACTGAATGTGTTATTCTGTCTCCAGACTTTAAGTTAACTGATGAAAGTCATGCTTTGCTTAAAGTTCCTAGAAAAGATAACATGTACAGTGTTGATTTAAAGAATGTTATTCCTCAAGGAGGACTAACTTGTCTCTTTGCAAAAGCCACACCAGATGAATCTAATTTTTGGCATAGGAGACTTGGACAAGTAAATTTCAAAACAATAAATAAACTAGTAAGGGGAAGCCTTGTAAGAGGTTTACCTTCAAAACTTTTTGTAATTAATCAAACCTGTGTTGCTTATCAGAATGGAAAGCAACACATAGCTTCTTGTAAGACCAAAACAGTCAGTTCAATCAGCCAACCATTACAAATGTTGCACATGGATTAGTTTGGCCCAACATTTGTAAAGAGTTTAATGAAAAAGATGTACTGCCTAGTTGCCACAGATGAATTTAGTAGGTTTAGTTGGGTTTTCTTTTTAGCCACTAAGGATGAAACTTCTTAAATCCTTAAAACATTTATAACAGGCATAGAAAATCTAATAGACCTTAAGGTGAATGTGATTAGATGTGACAATGAGACTGAATTCAAGAATAGGATCATGAATCAATTCTGTAAAATGAAGGGTATTAAGAGGGAATTTAGTATTGCTAGGACTCGCTAGGACTCCACAACAAAATGAAGTAACAGAAAGGAAAAATAGGAACTAAACAAACGATAAAATAAGGCCTGTTTAGAACTATGCTAGCCTGATTTAAATAGCCAAAAACTTCTGTGCAGAAGCAGTTAATCCGCTTTTTTATGTCCAAAATATGGGAGGGTGTTATTATCAGCCTCAAACAAGACCCCTTATGAAACTTTATTTTTTTTTTTCTAAGGTAGAAAACCCTCCTTAGCATTATGAGACATTTGGGCGGTCCAGTTACAATCCATTAATACCATAGATCACCTAGGTAAATTTGATGGAAAGGCTTATGAAGGTTCTTTATAGGATACTCTTAAACCAAATAGCAAAGGCATTCAGAGTATTCAATAGTAAACTAAGTGATTAGTTTAAGAAACTGCATGTTCAGTTTAGTGAGAATACACCTAATATTGCAGGAAGTGGACCTAATTGGCTTTTTGATATAGATGCACTAACAAATTCTATGAACTATAAGCCAGTTGTTGCAGGGAATCAATCTAATGGTAATGCAGGTACAAAAGCATGTAATGATGCAGGTAAAGCTAGAATGGAGACAGTACCTGGCAAAGATTACATTCTACTACCAATGTGGCCTGCTGATCCACTATTCTCTCAAGATTCAAAGAGTTCTCCTGATGCTGGATTCAAACCATCAGGGGAGGAGGAAAAGAAGGATGCTGAAGATCCAGGGAATGAAAGTGGAAATCCAACTGAAGGGAAAGATAGTGAGGTTCCAAGTACAGAGGAGCCAAGAATTAATCAAGAGAAGGATGATAATATTAACAGCACTAACAATATTAATACTGCTAGTGATGGAAACAACACTAACAATGTTAATGCTGTTAGTTCAACTGTTAATGCTGCTGGCTCAGAAGTTAATGCCGACACTCTAAAAACAAGCATTAAACGATCCAAAATGATCCAAATATGGCTGATTAGATGATAATGATTGTTCAAATAATTATGAAGATGGTGGTCAGAGGCTACATGAACAATTTAGATTCATTTATGCTGTCAGTCCTAATTCACACATATTATACAAAGATCATCCGGTTGTGAAGCCAAATCATTAGAGACTTGAATCAGCCAAACCTCAAACAAGAAGAATGACAAAGAAATTTGAAACGAACATTTTTTGTAGTTTCAGTTCAGACAAAGAACAAACCATAAAGACTTTCAAATTGCTTGTTTGCTTGCTTTTTATCACAAGAAGAACCCAAAAGGTAATTCATGCATTGAAGGATCCAAGCTGATAAAAGCTAATGCAGGATGAGCTATGCAATTCACATACAAAAAGGTATGGACTCTGTTGGATTACCAAATGGAAATGGGCTATTGGGAACAGAAATGTTCTATAGAACAAGAAAGATGAAAGAGGTATTGTGATTAAGAATAAAGAACTTGGTAATCAAGGGTACACACAGAAGAAGGGATTGACTATGATGAAAGTCATTTTGCCCCTGTTTCCCAGAATAGAAGCAATTAGCTATTCTTAGCCTATGCCATCATTTAAAAGACTTTGTGGTGTAACAGATGGATGTCAAGAGTGCTTTTCTATATGGGTATGAATTGAAGAGGAAGTTCTATTTAGTCAACCACCAGGATTTGAAAGAACCATCTTACCTGCCAGAGTATAACAAAGTAGAAAAGGCACTTTATGGACTGCATCAAGCTCCTAGAGCTTGATATGAAACATTGTCAACTTATTTGTTAGACAAGGGGTTTTAGAGAGGAAAGATAGACAAGACTTTGTTTATCAAAAGGGTCAAAAGTGATATTATATTAGTTCAAGTGTATGTGGATGATATCATTTTTGGTTCTACAAAGAAGATCATATGCAACTGAATTTAGAAGATGATGCATAAGAAGTTTTAAATAAGCTCTATGGGTAACTCACATCCTTCTATACACAAGTGAACAAAAGGAAGATGGGGATTTATAAGTCAAGACAATTAATGTAACTGAGATTTAAGAAATTATAGATTTAGTGATGTCAAAAACTAGCAAGCACATGGAAACCATAACTTTGCTCAAAGATGAATATGGTAAAGATGTAGAGAACACTTGTATAGATCCATGATTAGAATCATTGATGTATATAACTTTTCAATGCTTGATATTATTTTACAGTATGTTGCTTGTGCAAGATTCCAAGTCAATCCTAAAATTTTACATCTTCATGCTGTGAAAAGGATCTTTAGATACTTAAAAAGTCAACCTAAATTGGGCCTTTGGTATCCTTAACATTCACCTTTGATTGGCGGCATATACTGACAAGTGACAATGAGGAGCAAAGCTTAGATAGGAATCCACAAACAGGAGGTGTCAATCCTGGGTGTTGATTTGAATTCATGGCAATGCACGAAGCAGAAATGAGGTTGAATAATTCCGACAACTGAAATTGAGTATATAGAAACTTCCAATTGCTGTGGATAGGTGCAATTGGATTCAAAATCAATTGTTAGTTATTAGGATATAACTTTATGCAGACTAAGATTCATATTGATAATGAGAGTACTATCTGCATAGTGAAGAACCCTGTTTTTCATTCGAAAACAAAGCACATTACGATTAGGCATCACTTTATCAAAGATTCTTATGAGAAAAAGTTTATCCAGATGATCAAGATTCACACAGATCAAAATTGTTACAGATATTGCTCACAAAACATATGATGTTAGCAAGTTCAATAAATTTGCAAGTATGGAACGCTTAACCTCTGCAGTATTGATTAAGGGGAGTTTAATTGTGTTAATAGTGTAGAGGATTATACACAAAATGATGATTGGAATGGGAATGCAAAAGATGTTAAGGAAGAATTTGAGTTAGTACTGGTAAACTTTTAAGTTTCTCTGTTAAGTGATAATTAGTAACTTCTAAGTAAATACTTGATACTGGCGTAAAGCTAAATATACAGTATTAGTTATACTTACTACTGCTGGTATAATTAATACTGTGAGAATTGAGAGAATAAGTGAAAATAAAAACAGATAGAGTGAATTGGTAAGAAAAAGAATTGAGAGATATAGTGAGCTAAAAAATAGAAAGAGAGATGTGTGAAATAAAAACAGACAGAGTGAATTGGTGAGAAAAAGAATTGAGAGATGTGGTGAGTTGAAAAACAGAAAGAGAGTTGAATATTATCAAAAATAGATAGAGAGAAAGGTGAGCTAAAAGAATTGAGAGAAATCAAAAACAGACAAAGAGATTTTTTGAGCTAAAATGTTAATTTGATGATGGAAAAGTTGTTTAGAATGGAATTGAAGTTAATGCTGGTGATTCATAGTTAATGCTGCTAGGCATAAACTTACTACTGCTGGGGAAAGTTAATGCTGCTAGGCATAAACTTACTACTGCTGTTGAAAGTTAATGCTGCTAGGCATAACTTACAACTGTTGGTGAACGTTAATGCTGTTGAGGGTAGTTTCATAAATACTTTGATTAAGGGTTTCAATCACTCATTCAATCAATTTCAATCTTTTACATACTCTCTAATCATAAACCCTAACTCAGTTTCATCATTTTTCATCAAAACCCAACATAATGTCGGATCTAATGTTTGCTGATACTCACAGTTTAGTTTTGTTTTTGGAGAAACCTACTGAAAGTGAAGGGTTTGAGGAGATAGTTAATTTTCTAAGTGCGAACCCTATCAAATATGCTTTAACTGTTAATCCTACAGTCTGTTGTTCATGTATTAAACAGTTCTGGGATACTGTCAAAGCAAAAATGGTTAATAGGGAAGTACAATTGCAATCCCTATATTGGATTAAGAAGAAGGTGACATAACTAATCTACTATAACGGAGAGATCTCAAAAGAAATGCTGAAAGGTACTGAATGTCTACCCAATGCTACCATTTTTGAAGAATTGACAAGAATAGGGTATGAAAAACTTACTCAGAAGCTTACATTTTATAAAGCTTTATTTTATCCTCAATGGAAGTTTTTGATTCATACAATTTTGCAATGCCTAAGTGCTAAGACTACTGCATGGAACGAATTCAGTAGCACTATGGCTTCTGCAATTATTTGCTTAGCCACAAACCAAAAATTCAACTTTTCCAAGTATATCATTGATAGTATGGTGAAGAATATGGATAGTATGGTTAAATTCTGGATGTATTCAAGGTTTGTGCAAGTATTTGTTAATCAACAACTTAGAGATATGTCACATCACAAAAAGATTGATGTTATCCTCACTCACACAAACAAGATTTTTGCTAACATAAAGAGGGAAGGAAAAGTTGTTTTCAGAACAATCACACCTTTATTTCAAACTATGATGGTTCAAGCTTAGGAAGAAATGGGTGAAGGTTCAGCTAATCCCACTGATCCCCATCACACACCCACTATTAATCAACCATCTACATCACAACCTCAGAAGAAATAACCTAGGAGGAAACAGAGGAAGGACACTAAAGTTTCTCAACCTAATGGTCCTACAGAACATATGGCAGATGAGACTGAAAATGTGGAAATTGTACCTACACATTCCAATGATCCACTACTCAGTGGTGAGGATAGTCTAAAACTCACAATGAATTGAATTGAACTATGTACCACTACAAAGAAGGGTATTTGACTTGTACAAAAGAAGGTTCTTGATTTGGAGAAGGCCAAGACTGCTCAAGATAGTGAAATTGCTAGTCTAAAGAAGAAGGTCAAGAAGCTAGAGAGGAGGAATAAGTCAAGAACTCCAGGGCTCAAAAGGTTAAGGAAGGTTGGTTCAGCTAGAAGGGTAGAATCCTCTGATGAAGCTAGTTTGGGTGATCAGGAGGATGCATCCAAACAGGGGAGGAAAATAGCTGATATTGATGTTGATGCAGAGGTTACATTAATTGATGAGACTCAGGGGAGGAATGATGATAACCTAATGTTTGATACATGTGTTTTAGATGAGCAGGAAGTTGAGGTTGAAAAGGTAGTTAGTACTGCTGAAGTTACTACTAAAAGTGCTACAACAACAACTGTTGATGAATTGACCCTGGCTCAGACTTTAATATAGATCAAAGCTGCAAAACCCAAAGTTAGAAGGGTTATGATTCAAGAGCCAAGCGAATTTACAACAACAACTACAACAACAACAACAACACCAGCTGCATCAAAACCTTCACAAGACAAAGGCAAGGAAAAAATGATTGAGTCTGAGAAGCCTTTGAAGAAGAAGGATCAGATTATGTATGATCAAGAGGTTGCTCTAAATATTCAAGCTGAATTGGAAGAAGAAGAGAGGCTTAAAATACAAAAGGAAGAAGAAGCCAACATAGCTTTAATTGAATCATGGGATAACACACAAGCAATGATGGATGTTGACTATCAAATGGCTCAACAATTACAAGCAGAAGAACAAGAGCAGTTGAGTATTGAAGAAAAGTCAAAGTTGTTTGTACAACTCTTAGAAGCTAGAAAGAAACACTTTGCAGAAATGAGAGCAGGAGAAAAGAGGAACAAACCACCAACTCAAGCTCAACAAAGAAAGCTATATTGTAACTATCTAAAAAACATGGAAGGATACACTTTGAAACAGTTGAAGGGCTTAAAGTTTGAAGTTATCAAGGAAATGTTTGACAAAACTTTCAAAAGAGTTAACACTTTTGTTGAATACAAAACAAAGTTGGTTGAAGGTAGTGAAAAGAGAGCAGAGGATAGTACTAAGAGAGCAGGCACAGAGCTAGAACAAGAAGTAGCTAAGAAGCAAAAGATAGATGATGCTAAAGTGGATGATGATCAGGAAGAAGCTAGGATGAAAGAACTTATGAACATTGTTCCTGATGAAGAGGAAGTAGCAATTAATGCTATTCCTTTGGCTACTAAGCCTCCATGCATTGTTGACTGGAAGATAATCAAAGAAGGAAAAATCAACCAATTTTAGATTATAAGAGCTGATGGAAGTTCTAAAAGGTACTCAGCCTTTATTCATATGCTTAGGAATTTTAACAGAGAAGATTTAGAAACTCTGTAGAAACTGGTGAAAGCTAAGCATAGGTTAACAAGGCCAGAGGAGGGCTATGAAAGAGTGTTATGGGGGGATCTAATGATAATGTTTGAACCTAATGTAGAAAGTCCAGTATGGAGGACTTTGTAAAATGAAAAAGTGTTGATATGGAAGCTATTTGATTCTTGTGGAGTACACTTTTTGAGATTGCAATCTATGCATATCTTTATGCTGGTAGAGAAAAGGTATCCCCTTACACCTGCAACAATCACAGGCATGCTCAACAAGAAGCTTCAAGCTGATCATTGGAATGAAATGTGTTATCAGCTTCTTAAGCTCAACACAAAACAGCTCAAGAATCCTGGAAGTGTTTGAAAGCATCCTCCTGGTAATGGTGAAGACTTTTAATGAAGAAACTTGAGATTTTTGAAGAAGAATATCAAGTTTAGGGGAGGATTGTTGGGATTAAAAGCTTCATAAGGCTGTTTGGAATTAATGCTGCTCTTATCAAAGTTAGTGATGCTCAAGAAGAAAGTTAATGCTGCTGGTGTATAAGTTATTGCTGCTAGTGTTCAAAGTTAATGCTGCTGACAGAGTTACAACTGCTAATGGATAAAGATTGATTGAAGATAAAGATTACTTATGTGATATGTATGAGATATTTTTATAAAAGATACGTATAAGTTATTTGTTTAGAAGATCATGATAACTTAAAAAAATATTGTAAGCCAGTTAGGACTTCTTGGTGTATAAAAGGAGGTCCTAGGGCATAGAGATTAATACCAATACCAATACCAATACCAATACCAATATGTACCAAAACCAAATCAATCTTAGTCATATCTTTTATAGCTTTAACATTTAGATCTTCATAATAACGGTTAATACCCGAAGGTATTAGCCTTCAAACATCATAATTAATAAAAGAGTAATGGCTTAGCCAAGGTAAACTAACCGAGTTAACGAATGATACCAAAAACTGAACAATTACAAAAGTATAAGAAATTACACGTTGTCTTCTATGGATTGGAATGCGTTGCAAGACCTCTTCTACTCTTTTTTTCCTCTAAAAATTGACTTTTGTGGTTTAGGTATCGAGAATATGATTTTTAGCACACTTAAAACTCGTTTTTGAGTTTTTTATTTATAGGCTGGAGGTCGGTTGTTCGATATGGTGCGTATCCCAAGGTATTAGATATGGCGTATTTGGGTTTCTTAGAGTAGGGACCACGTTTAATATCTTCCAGAATATTCATATACTATATCTCCAATACGGCGTATTGGTCTTCACTGGATACAACGTATTAAACAAGTTTCCTTTGTGGTTTTTGGTGAGTGTAGGCAGGGATACGCGGTATCTTCCTTGATGGATACGGCGTATTGGTTGTCAGAATAGTAATATTCAAAATATCTTCGTTTAAGCTCTAGAATGCTCGCCTATTGCTAATATTCACCAAGTACTCCATAATACCGCAATTCTCAAATATAAACGATTAAGTAACCATTCTTTGCAATAATTATACAAAATGGGTTAAACTTAACAATGGGATAAATGATGCAATAAAATAGACGTTATTTGAATTCGTCATCAAAAGTCCCCTCACCTATGAATCCCAGACTGTCCACAAGTATCCTTTAAAGTTTATAAAAATGTATCCCTAAGGAATTTTCTGTTAATAGCCATTTATTTGAATAATAATTTACAGTACACAACCAAACACCCTGCAAATATGAAGACAAAAACACTCAAATCAATCGAACTAATCTATTGTAATAAGTAACTTAATTCACTCAATTGCTCGGTCATGACGAGTAATTCTATCATAAGCATGCAAATACACATCTTCAACCGCTAAAGCTAAGAGTAAACAGTTTTAACGGTAAAGATAGGTATTTGTAAGTTAAGGGCCTTACAGTTGAATTCTCCTACTAACTTCTTATCGATACCAAATTCCAGGAGGGCGACCAAAGACCAACCATACACACCCGAAAACGATATGGATAGACACATGTGACTGTTCACTCCCACCTTGAATAAGCTAAAGAGTAGGACTAGTAGAGTAATATAGGGTATGAATCTTATAACTTTCACCAATAGTAATAAACCAACAAGACAGCTGAGACATGCATACATAGCCGTAACAACGGAATAAACATGCACGCTTGATCACATCCTCATTCACGTAAAACCCATGGTTAATGATTAGGAAAGAGAAGTAAATTGTTGTTAAATAAAAATTACGAAACAAATAGATTAAGTCTAAAATACGATTTGTTAGACACTTTTTCCGGACCGTTACCATGATAAAGACACAACTATTTACAACGTCTTGATCATAGATCAAAAACAACAACCTAAGTTGGCGTTCACATAACGGTCAACTTCCCAATCATCCCATACTTTACATACTTTAAAGGCAATGCGATTCTTCCCCTTTATACAATTACTCTACATCGTCATTTGTATTCAACGAATAATCGAGTCCTTCGTGTAATTCCCTCGGTAGTTGAGAAACGATTATCTTCAACTTTTCCTTCTCATTTTTTGTTGCAATTTTTCAATTTTTTCAATTTTTTCGCTAACACTATACTACGAACCCCCGGGTTGTATTTTTCACCATTCTTCACGATCATAATAATTCGGTTAATTTATTCGATAATTCCTTCATTCTTCGAACGTACCATTAATTGCGTTGGTAGTAAAAATACATAAGTTTTGACTAATAATATACATTCCCATTTGCTATGTGCAAATTTCTTCCAGCCGTACCAAAATAGACATAAGACTCGGGAAATAAAAACTTTACACTTTAAGCAACTAGTAACTGTAAAATAAACTTAATCTAACAGGGTAGGCTAAGGTGTAAAGGTGTAATGAAACAAATTATTGGTGTAGTTCCTAAAGAATTAGCTCTACGGTTTTCTAGGGGTATCTTACTTCGTCTTAAAAAGAGAGAAAACATAGGTTTTTATACGGGGGTTAACTAACCGTTGGTATAAGTTTAATAAGCAACATGTAAAAGGCGATATAAGTGTAATCCCTAAAAAATTTACCAATTTAAACTAGTTACTCCCCATCTAAAATCCATAGTACTCATTAGTGCCGGTCTAGAGTTAAGTATATTACAAAGCCAAGGTTTTAAAGTGTAGGGATTAAAAATACTACACGATGATCTTGGAATTAACACACTAAGGATAGAGTTAATTTTTACTGCGGTTAAGCCAAATATTTAGTGTTGTTTATAATCTTAGTGAAAAATATGCTAACTAGTTAGTTACTATTAGTTACTATTGCCTAGAGTATATACCAACTGCTAGTGTAAACTTAATACTGTTAGTTACTACTGTATAATGTAACTTTAGTACCAGCTAGAGTAAAGTGTTAGGTACTATCTAGAGTAAAGTTAGTACTGCTAGTGAAGAATGAAGAAAAATATTCTAAGTAGTTACTACTGCTTGTACACAGTTAATGCTGCTGGTGTATAAGTTACTACTGCTAGATCAGAGTTAATGCTGCTGATACAAAGTTACAACTGCTGAAGGATTACAACTACTAATGGATAAATATTGCCTTATGTTGATATTATGATATATTTTTAAAAGCTACGTATAAGTTTTATTTTGTTTAGAAGATCCATGAAAACTTAGAAAATATTGGTAAACCCATTAGTACTCCTGGTGGTATAAAATGAAGGTCCTAGAGCATCAGATTGGAAATATATCTTTCATATATCTTTCATTGTTTTGTCAATCTAGAAATCTTTTGTTTTTTGATATCAGTAATGCTTCAAAGTTTTTGTAAAACCCTAACCACGATTAAGAGTGGCATATTATTATTGAGCAGAAAGTTTGTTTAAACTTTTTGTTATTGATCTTATTCCCATTAAAGTTTCATGAAATTCTTTTTTAGTATCATTGACTAGATTTCCCTCACAGTCTTTAAATTTTATATGCTAGCAGTACTAACTTACTACTAACAGTATTAACTCTACTACCAGTACTAACATATATACTGGCGGCACTAACTATTTATAACTAACAATACTAACTACTTAGTCTATTTTCTTGAATCTTTAGCATTCTTCACCAGCAACACTAAGTAGAACTGGTAGTAGTAACTTGTATAAGTAGCAGCACTAAGTTATAGAAACTTCTGAAACCCAACAACCCATACTCCAACCTGGTGAGTATGATCTCTGGAAGATGAGGATGGAGCAGTACCTACAGTGCATTGATTACACTCTATGGTAGATCATAGAAAATGGTAATGCATCCATAGTAACAAAGACTGTTGATGGTAAGGAGACTGTTATCCCTCCTACAAGTGTTGAAGAGAAGGCATAAAGAAGGGCAGAGTTAAAGATAAGAAGCACTTTGTTGATGGCCTTACCTAATGAGCATCAATTAAAGTTTAACTCATAAAAGGATGCTAAAACACTAATGCAGGCTATTGAGAATAGATTTGGAGGTAATACTGCTATAAAGAAAACTCAGAAAAATCTTCTGAAGCAGCAGTATGAAAAATTTGCTACATCCAACACAAAAGTGATTGAGCAAACCTATGAAAGGTTTCAAAAGCTAATTAGTCAACTGGAGATGCATGGTGAAGTCATCCCTTAAGAAGACATCAATCAAGATACGCTGCGTGTAGATCTATATCATAATCTGTGCGACGCAGTTACACGAGGTGATACAAGTGCAGTAGGACTTGGTAAAAGGATAGTTCTGCCAAGGAGTTTTACGGGGAGCCCAAGATATATAATGCAAAACTACGAGGATGCAATGGCTCTATTTCGGGCATACGACAACCCAGATTTGGTCATCACGTTCACTTCCAACCTAAAATGGCCAGAAATTGCAAAAATGTTGGCTTATTTTCATGGTCAGAAATCACATGACAGACCAGAAGTAGGGACACGTGTTTTGAAAATAAAACTAACATAGCTGTTAGATGATCTGACCAAAAAACACGTGTTTAGGGAATCTCACACAGGTAATGCACCTAACATCAACCTGTGAAATAATTAATTCTTCTCAATATTTCCCAGTTTCAACTGATACATTTATTACATTCCACTCGTAGTTGTATATTGTTAGATTTAAGAAAAAGACTCAGTCACCCCATGTATTTTACCATTTATACTAGATTGTAGTTAATCGTTAATCGTATGACATTCGGTAATGGGTCGGGTAATAAACCCAATGTGTAAGCCTATTCCAATAGACATTAGGCTGGTTTTGTAACAACTATATAAGCCTCTTCCATGTGTTGGAAGAGGTGGTTAGTCATTTTATTATACAAGTTCTATTTTCTCTCACTAGAACTTTCTCTCTTGTATTTCTCTCTCTAAAAATCGGCTCAACCTAAATCTTCTCATTGCGTTATGATGTCCAATATCCTACAATTGGTATCAGAGCTCATGGGATGATTAGATCGTGTGTATGTGCATTTGTTGCTTGGTTTAGATCAATATTTGTACTTTTCTAAGTTCTTGGCTCGTTCTTCATTTTTTCCTAGATTTTGATGTTTGTAATATTAAAGTTTAGGTATTTCTAGTAGTTATAGTCTTCTAGTACTTAGTTGTGCAAAAAAAATCAAGCAAAAACGTTCAAAAGGTTGATTTTTAGGTGTTTTTAGGTGAAAAAGTACGTTTTTCTTCGCGGCGTTTTGGTCTACTGTTCCTTGTTTATCACAGTGGTTTGGCAGAGTAAGCACTGTTCTAGCGGTTTGTCAGTTCGTACACTGACAATGGTTTGTCCTATTAGGCAGCAGTTTGTCAGGTAGTCTGTGACATTAGTTTATCCTCTAGTGATAGCGGTTTGATAGTAGCAGTTTACTCTCTTTACTATTATAGCGGTTTGCTAGATAGCGGTTTATAGGTTTCAAAAATTATTTTTTCTTACGGCGATTTGGGAAACAAACCTTTGCCAATCTGATTTCTTGGCGGCGGTTTGGTCTTTAGTCTTCGTAGCGGTTTACTGGCAGCGGTTTGACAAGGTAGCGGTTTACCATAGCGGTTTGTTAACAGGTTTTGAAGATTTATAATTCACGGCGGTTTACTAATTGAACCTCTGGTGGTTTGAATTCTCGGAAGCAGTTTGGCAGAGATTTCCTTGTAGCGGTTTGATTAGTGGCGGCTTGGCTTAATTTTTCTTCTTTCTTAATAGCGGTTTGACTAGGCAGCGGTTTGACCTCCTAGGCAGCGGTTTGAGATACTATTTGGACACTTGGACAAATTTTACCTTTCAAACTTAAAACTTAACAAACCAAAACACCAACACACTTAATTTAACTTCACCATTTTTAACATACACTCACTAATCATGGAACGATCAACTTATATCATTTCACAATCACTTAAAATGGCTAATCTTTCAGAAGATATCTAATGTGCCGGTTCCGATACCCGCCCACCTATGCTTGATAGGACTGATTTTGATTCATGGCAGCAACGTATTCGTTTGTATTGCAAGGGAAAAGATAATGGGGAGAACATTCTTAAGTCCATTGATGAAGGTCCATTTCAGATGGGTAAGTTCCATGCAACACTTGCAGAAGGTAATGAAGGTGCACTTCATCTGGATCCTGAACGAGATAGAGTCTTTACAGATCTTTTACTAGAAGAACATGAAAGGTCTAAAGCTGACATTCGTGCAACAAATATCTTACTTCAAGGTTTTCCAAAAGACATCTACACCCTTATTAATCATTACACTGATGCCAAAGACATTTGGGATAATGTGAAGATGTTATTAGAAGGTTCTGAGATAACAAAAGATGATCATGAATCTCAATTATACGATGAATTTGAACACTTCTATCAGAACAAAGGGGAAACAATTCACGAATACTATGTCAGGTTTACAAAACTCATCAACGACATGAGAAACATAAAGATGACTATGCCCAAAATGCAGCTTAACTCTAAGTTTGTGAACAACATGTTTCCTGAATGAGGTAGATTCGTAACTGCAATAAAACTAAATAGAGGGTTGAAAGAATCTAACTATGATCAACTGTATGCTTACTTAAAGCAACACGAGGCACATGCTAATGAGAACAAGATGATTCTGGAAAGATTCATTCAATATGCTAGTGATCCTCTTACCTTGATGTCCAATGTTACAACTCATCAGTACCCTTCACAGTCATCAGCTATTCTACAACCTCATCAGTACCCTTCATAATCATCAGCTTTTCTACAACCTGCATATGTCTCTCCAGGTAACTATCAACCATAATTTGCGGATAACACACCACTTGATTCAGGTCTTACCCCAAATGACAACTTGATTGAGAACCTAACCAACACTCTCGCCCTACTCACCTAATCCTACAAAACATACCTTCATCAAACAAACAATCAACTCAGAACTTCATCTAACATAAGGAACCAAGCCACATTTCAAAATGACAGGGTTGTTATTCAGAATGTTCAAGGTAGACAGAATAGAGCTCAGAGAAACAATGCGAGAGGGGAAGTTGCACCTCGTAATAGGGGAGTTCAGAACGGCAGAGTTGTTGCACCTGGTAATGGGGGAGTTCAGAACAGAGTTGGCAATGCAACTCCTGGTCAAGCAAGGTAGATTAAGAGTTATAACTGCAATGGAATGAGGCACATAGCAAGAAACTGCACTCAACCTAAGCGACCACAGAATTCTGAATATTTCAAAGATAAGATGTTGCTGATGCAAGCTCAGGCGAATGAAGTGGTTTTGGATGAAGAGCAGTTGCTGTTTATTACAGGTGGAGAAACAATGCTTTTGATGACGATGTGGATGAGCCACCGGTTTAAGATTTGGCACTCACTATGGATAATGTCTTTCAAGCTGATCAATGTGATTCTTTTGACTCCGATGTTGATGAGGCTCCTACTGCATAAACCATGTTCATGGCAAATCTATCATCAGCAGATTCTATTTATAATGAAGCCGGTCTGTCATATGATTTAGACATTCTATCTGAGGTACAAGGTTATGATAACTATCAGGATGCTGTTTGTGAGCATCATGAAGTGCACGAGATGCATAACGATGTACAACCAAACTATGTTTTTGACTCAAATGCTGAACATACAAGTGATAGTAAAATGATTTCGTATGATCAATATGTAAAGGACAATGCAGAGCCAGTTGTACAAAGTAATGTATCTTATGTACCAAATAATGCTTACATGATGATAATAAATGAAATGCATGAACAGGCTGCCCAATGTATCTCTGCAACTATACAGAACAAAGTAGTTAATGCCTCATTGATCGCTAAACTTGCTAGATATAAGGAACAAGTTGAACTGTATAAAAGATGGGCAAGGTTTGAATTAAATGAACGTCAATAAAAGATTGATGAACAATTGAGAATAATTATCACTGACCGTAACATTAAGGAAGAAACTTTGAAAAAGGAACTTCATTATGTGAAAATGCAACTTAACTCTACCATTAACCATAACAAGTCAATGGTAGAAGAAGTTACGACTTTGAAAAGGATTTTAAACAAAAACAAAATAAGTACCTTGAAGAGTTTTTAGATAAGAAAGCCTTAAAAGAAAAAGTTGAGGATAAATTATTCAAACAAGACCAGTCTCTTCAAACAGTTCACATGTTATGTAAACCTAAACCTCATTATGATGAAAAGAACAAGGTAGCAATAGGCTACAAAAATTCCTTATATCTTACCCGTGCAAAGCAAGTTCAGCCTGCTCTCTATAATGGTCATGAGTTAATCAAGACCGTTCATACCCGCACTGTTGTGCATGACTCAAAGGATACCCTAGAGATAGCTGAGACTACTAGGAAGAAAATGAATGAGAAAACGAAAGACCCAATGTGTGTGGAAAAGAAAGTCAAGATTATACCCCTAGAATACTCGAAAGAGAATTATCTTGCAACTTTCACACCACAAAAACAATTGACCCCTGAACAGATATTTTAGTCTAATGACATTCTCAAAGAAAAGGCCAAAGCTCTCAAAGCAAAGGCCAATGATCTAAAAACAATTACAGCCATGATGGTGTATCCACCCAATACACCTGCAAAGCTTGTCCCCAGAGTTCTTCCAACAAAAAGTCAAGTGAAAATTAACATTTTTGCACTTATACAACTTTTTTTGGAATTTGATAAAACGTGTAAAAAGAGAATTACACCAACGGGTCTCACTGAAGGGGAAAGGGGTTTTGAACAAACAAAGGAATGTTATCTAACCGAGGTAATTCCATTTTTCAAAACGCTTAAAGAACATTTTGAGGGAATTCAATAGGCTCTCACCAAAGAAGTTATAGAAATGAAAGAAATTTTTGAACAAATGGAAGCTGAGGTCGAACAAAATGTTGTGGACAAGAAAAGTGATGAAATTAAGAGGAAAAACCTCCTCATTGAAAATGAGAACCTAATTGCTGATTGCTTGTCCAAAGAAGTGTTTTATAATGCAACTGATTCTGTGCTTACTGTCTCTAGATTTACTGAAATGAATGATGCTTACACTGTAGCACAGAAACGTATTGTCGAACTTGAAGCCGAGATTTCTAAATTAAGATGTAAGATTCAAAAAGATGATCACAGTGAAATGATAAAATGTTTTTCACATCTTGAGGTTGAACACCTCAATTTGCAATTGAAGTATCAACATCTTAAAGAAAGTTTTGGAAACAACAAATCAAAAACATCTTCGGATGTTCCTTCATTTGATTCAGTTTTTATAATCAGAAAACTTAAAGAACAACTTCAAGGAAGAGGCAATACCATTAGAGAATTGAAAGAGAAAATCTCTTAAATGAATGAGTAACATAGTGAGACAAATCCTATTCTTGACTTTTAGGCCTTAGATTCTCAAAAGAAAGTTTTAACTGAAAAAGTCAATGCTCTTCAAGATCTAAATGAACGTTTTAGGGAAAAAAATGAAAAAGTTAAACTGCACTACAAAGAGTTGTATGATTTTATCAAGATAACGCGTGCTAAAACCATTGAAAAAACATCTTCTTTGTTAACTGAAATTGAGAATCTAAAGGCTCAGATCAAAGGAAAAATGAAATGTGTCACTACGGATCCTGTGAAAACAAAAGTTCTTGCCCCTAGTATGTATGCTATCGATGTTGAACCAATTCCCCCTCGCAATAGGAACAATAGGGAAATTCATCTAGATTATGTCAAACATCTTAAGGAAAGTGTAGAAACGCTTCACGAGATTGTAGAAGAGGCTAGGGCTGAAAAACCATTAGATAGGTCACTTGCATCTGTCTGCCTTTACACTAAACAATCTCAGGAACTATTAGAATATGGATTGGCACTTGTCCAAAAGATTTTAATAAAAGAGATAAAAGGATTGCTACTACCCCTTTAACTAGGAAAAAGCAAGTAACTTTTAAGGAAACATGCGAAACTTCAACCAACAACACACAAAAACATGTTGAACCACAAATAGTGTGAAAGACTAATATACACGTGATACCTTCTACAGGAGTAACCAGATCCACTGAAGCTAGCAGGTCAAAGCCTAGGAGCAAAACAAAGAACACTAGGAACTTGCCAGCTAAAAGTGACAACAAGAAGAAAGTAAAAGATCACCTTAGGAACAATAAGTCTAATTTGAAACAAAAGAATCGTGTTGATTCTAGCATTAGCTATAAGCGTACTGTAATTAATTTGAATTCTGCCTCTGTGTGCAAGACATGTAACAAATATTTAATTTTTGCTAATCATGACAAGTGTGTTGTGAAATATTTGAGGTATGTTCGTGCCCTCTCTGTTAAAAATGTTGTGAGCACAGTTAGGCAAGTTTGGAAAGCAACATGCAAATTATTTACTAATGTTGGTTATCAATGGAAGCCCACTAGAAAGAAATTCACTTTAGGAGTTCAGTGCCCTTTAATTAGGTTTACTAAATCCAAAGTAGTGCCTGTAAAGAAACCTAAAAATGTTAGTACTAGTGAAACTGTGACCCCTGAGAGATTTAGCAATACTTCTCAGAAACCATTAACTAGATACCAACGTAAAAACAAACAAGAAAAGGCAACTTCCACTGGCATCCCCACTATAACTGACACATAGACAATTAATGTTACTGTGAAAAATACCACTGTTTCTGCTAACCCATAGGACCCCAACAGAAATTGGGGATCCAACATTCCAAACTCTCCATCTTTGTCTGTGTTGAAAACTAGAAGGGGGGTTGAATAGTTTATTGCTTTTTAATTTAAGGTTTTAAGGTGTTTATAAAAATTCTAGATTCGACTTTGTGTGAACTCAACACTTGCACAATATGAACAATATACTTATCTAAATAATTAATAGGATAGTATGAGAAATTAATGTAAGACAAGAGTAAGAACAATCAAACCATAACGCGAGGATTTATAGTGGTTCGGCAACGAAGCACCTCTTCGCCCTAATACACTCCTCAAGCACCTAACTCGAGAGTTTTCTTCACTATGTCAACAAGCTCCCTTATGGCAGAGAAAACCTTACACAACTTTTGCTTATCTTGATTTCTAACACTAAGCTAGATGTCGAGTTATAATCTTAGCTAGAACCAATCTACTACAACTTCACAACTTCACTACACAACTTGACATCACGACTTGATCACGACTACACAACTTCTTCACACCTTAGTTTTCTTCACACCACTACTTCACCAAGCCACTACTATAATCACACCTAACTAACACTACTAGGAAAGATCACCAAGATCTAACTATACTTACAACAATCACCAAGATCTAACAACTACACAACTTTACAAGATTTATAAATGATTTATAAGTTATGATATGGATGATTAAAGGATTTTAATGAGATGTGTGGATTGTTTTAGAACCAAAAGAATGAGTTCAAAAGGTGAGAAAATAGTAGGGAAAAGTCTAGTATTTATAGGACAAACTAGAGGAGCGTCTACCTATAGGCGGTCCCCTTAAATAGGTGGGCGATCCCCTTAAAATTAAGGGGGCCGCCCTAGACTAGGGGCTCCCTAGTTTGTCTTTTGTGTAGGGGGAAATTTTCTGGAACTTTTCTAGCCGTTTTAGGTTCGAAAATTTAAATTTCAAAATGTTTATTTTGAATAAAACATTTCTTTTAATTGTAGAAAATGTTTTGTAATCTAGACTAGGCGCTCCCCAGTTTGTCCTTTTGTGTAGGGGGATTTCCTGGAACCATTTCTAGACGTATTAGGGTCCGAAAAATTGAATTTCAAAAGTTTAATGTTTGAATAAAACATTTCTTTTAATTGCAGAATATAATTTTTGTACATGTTTATAAAAACGTTTACAAACAAAAGTGTGAGGTTGAATAAAAAATTTCCTTGATCATAAAATGCATTAAGCATTTATTTATTCATACCCTTTAAGTGATATAATTTTTGAAATGAAAATTTACTACTAATTAAATTTTACATTGAACGTTTTTATATTTTGTGATTATCAAAACGTAAAGATGTGAAAAATATTAATAATATTTTTAGGCATTATTTCTATCAATAATCTCCCTCTTTTTGTTGATTACAAAATTTAAACTCATTAAATATAAAATTATTTTTAAACAAGTATTTAGTGAGTTTTATGTCATTTCTCCCTCTTTTTGTAGAATCAAAAAGGCAAATCGTCGAGAATTGCTAGTAAATCGACGAATAAATGCTCCCCCATTGATGTTAGCCCTCCTCGTTCGAGGGCACTAGTCAACGAGAACTAGCAAGGAATCGAGTCTATGGTTTTTGCTACAAAAACTAGTTAGAACAAACAAATATTTCTAACATGTAGCAAGAAGGAAGGAAAAATATGACAAGTGCAAGCAAACATCAAAGTAAAAAATACTTCATTTATTTAGGACAATGTGTGTGAACTACACACAAGCATACATAAAAAGAAAAAGAAATATGCTTTAGAAGCATATTAATACATAAAAAAATCCTAAATAGCCATAGAAGGATTTTTGACTTGCTTGCGACACAAAAGGGTTTGACGATTATTTGGAGGCATATTATGAGATTAGTTGGTTGTTGATGGAGAGTTTGGAGCGGAGGCGGTTGTGGAAGGGTAATCTCTTTGAACTCTAGTGGTGGATGTGGTCGAGTGAGGAGGAAACCAATCTAAATTGTATATCCTCACTTAAAGCAAGGAATTAATTTTTTTGGGGTGAAGATCAACAAGGGCAATACCACAACATGTGTTTCAACTTGGTTAATGTTAGGGTGTGTGGTAGATTACGGAGAGTAAGGTGAGAGGGAATTTGGTTTTTGTTGTTAAGATAGATGCATGGCTAAGAGGTTTGATAGGTCTTGTAGTTGATTAATGTCATCAACTAGGCTTTCTCTACTTGGAGATAGAGGTGGTGTGTGTTGATTTGTTGTCCACTTTGAGGTGGACCTTGAGTGTAGTAACTATGTAGAATTAATGGGAGAGGAAGGGAGTGGAGGATGAGATACAACTGCGGTGATAGTGGATGTGTCCTTAATGGTATATTTGGTAATGCTTGATTGGAGGTGATTGTTTTACTTGAGATGTACATGATGAGAGTGAGTTTGGTTTTTGGCATGGTGTAGGTGAATTTACATGATGCTCATTGGATTTGTTACAAGAGTTTAGTTCATCCTCCAAATGGGTTTCATTCACACATCTTTTGGCTACCCTTGAGGTTTGGATGTTGGGTTTTGTTAGGAGATGTAATTAGTGAGGATGATTGTGATGAATGATGGTAAGAGAATGTAATTTTATAGTGGAGGATAAGGTTTAAATAGAGAGAATGAACATTTAAATGGATCAAATCCAAGAAATATTGTGATTTAGTCGAAACATAGCTAAGTCTAGAGGGTATTTTGGTCAAAAAAGGATGAAAATACTGTTTTAACCCGTGACTGTCTCAGGCCGGTCCCTTAATTAGGGGTTTGATCCCTTAAAGGATAAAGGGAACGCCCTTTATACTTAATGGGGTATTTTTTCCGCCCTGCTGCAATTCTCAATTTTCCCTAAAAATCGATTTTTCCTTTTCTCAAAAATTTGTGTGAGGGTTTTGTTTTGGTGTTTCAAATTTGCAGCAAGTTCCACCTTTTATGGCAATTAAAGTTATTTTTTTTTAGCACATAGCAATTAATCATTCAACATTCTACATATATATGAACAATTGTAGGATAAAATATTTCACATAATTTTGGCATATAATCATAATATGAATTGAAGACCAAAAATGTCGAGCAGATAAATAGTAACTAGATATAGATGCACAAAAGAATTTATTCTTGACAAGAGGGTTAGTTATAAACGAAATCAAACTTTTGTGCAAATACTATGTGTGCCTAAGTGCGACAAATGTTGGAGTAGGATTATTTTCGACAATAAGACATGTAAAACCTAAGAAATAAGTCAATCTCCTTGGAATTAAAATTTTGCTCAAACCAAGATTGTCCGAAAATATATATTATATATATATACTTTTGACAACTCAGTAAGAGATCATTATGGGCATATGTGAAAAAAGTTTTTTAGCATATCTTAACAATATATGAAAATTGATTTTCATGTGCTCCTAGTTTGTGAGAAAGACTTTTTTAGGAAATAAATAGATGGGACTATTGTATATATTTATTAATGAGATATGCATTTAGATAAAGAATTTGTAAAAGTTTCTTTCATACATTTCCTAATTTTTGTGTTTATGTGTAAAATAAAAACCTAGACATCATGAGAGAGAAAAAAATATTTTAGTCAGTACCAGGTGGGTGGTCTCCTTAAAGTCTAGCCGGTCCCCTTAAATTAAGGGGGGCGCCCTTTATGAATTAAGGGGGCCGCCGCCTGTTGAGAAAAAATTTCTCAGATTTTTGACAAACAGTTCTTTGATAATTACAATTCCTTTAATATGCCGAAAACTTAATCAATTTGTCTAAATCAATCCTAGACCTAACGTAAGTAGTTAAATGGCTCCACGTTTAAGTGTATAGGTTAAATATCGGCTATGTTGTCTTCGAGAGACCCTTTTTCTATAGAGAAATTACCTTTTGAATATTATTGCGAAAAAGTGATGCGAATCTTAAGTGTTTTGTTTCATGAGTGTTGCACAGGGATTCTTACTTAAGTTTATAGCCCCTTTGTTATCATACATTATTGGAATGTCGTCTAACCTATCGCCATAGTCCACGAGAGCTTTTTTCATCCATAGGGCTTGTTAACATGCCTTTCCGGCGCTTACATATTCCGCTTCGGTTGTGGAGATGACAAGAGCGGTTTGCTTCTTCGAAAACCAAGATGTTAGGAAACATCCCATAAACGTGCAAACACCACTAGTTCTCTTGCGATCTACGTAATCTCCCGCATGATCCGAATCCGCATACACTATTGTTTCTATGCCGGATCCCTTAGGATACCATAATCCTAAATGCATAGTGCCTTTAATGTATCGGAAGATACGTTTAACCGCTTCTAGGTGAGAGGTTTTGGGATCCTCTTGAAAGCGTGCACAAAGGCAAACACTAAACATGATATCGGGTCTACTTGTCGTTAAGTATAATAAACTACCTATCATGCCTCTATATTTGGTATTATCTACGGACTCACCTTCTTCGTCTCTCGTGAGTTTGGTTTCCGTAGACATAGGGGTTTTTATTGGCTTAGAGTCTTCTAGATCTAAAATATTTAAGCATTATCTTAATATATTTTAAAATTGATTAAAAACTATTCCATCATCTAAATGGTTTTATTATATGTAATCCTAAAGAAAAAATTTTAGTTCCCCCATCACTCAAATTCAAACTCATCATGGCATGATACTTGGCAAGTCATCATCACATTTCTTGACAAGGTTTTATCCGAATATAAAGTCAACACCATATATTTGGACAATAATGAGGTTGGAGTCTTTCTTTTTAGTGAAGAGTGTGTTATCTACCATTCCCATAGAGTAATCATGTTTAATAAGAAAGGCTTTTAATCGATCGTACCAAGCTTTTGGGGCTTGTTTTAGACCATAAAGAGCTTTCTTAAGTCTATAGACATAATTAGGTTTTGCGAAGTCAATGAATCCCAGAGGTTGTGCCACGTAAACCTCCTCATTGATAAAACCATTAAGGAATGCACTCTTCACATCCATTTGGTATAACTTAAAGTCTAGTGCGCAAGCATAAGCTAAAAGTACTCTTATGGGTGCATATGTTTCGTCATAATCAATTTCTTCTTGTTAATTATAACCTTGGGCGACTAATCTAGCTTTGTTTCTAGTTACGACGCCATTTTCATCGAGTTTATTTCTATATACCCATTTTGTTCCTATAATGGTCATATCCATGGGATTTAGGACTAGTTCCTAAACATCATTTGTTTTAAGTTGGTTTAGTTCCTCTTGCATAGCCATTACCCATTTTTCATCTTTTAATGTCTCATTTATATTTTTAGATTCTATTGTTGAAATAAAGCAAAAGAAATTGCTTTTTGTCTGAGCTTGCGACCAAAAAGAGTTTCTTTGATTTAGATTAAACCAATAACCTTTCTAGGGGATGAGTTTTAGATTCTTTTAATAATTTTACATATTTTATTATTTTTCTAATGAATGTCTTCAGATCATTGCCTATGGTTTTGTTTTTTTACTAACCTCAATAGCTTCTTCTTCGACTAACTCATCATCTTCCAATAATGATATTTTAGGCGGGGGAGGAGTTTCATCGAAAGTTACATTCAACGACTCTTTAACTTTCAAATTGTTTGTTTAGTTAAGTATTATGTAAGCTTTACTAATCTGCGAATATCCTAGGGAAAACACCATCGTACACTTTTGGGTCAACTTGGTGAGGTAGTACATCTTTTGTATTAAAGACTAAAAGCATTTCTTCTGAATACTCAAAATAGATAAGTTTGGTTTCCTACCTCTAACAACTCGTATGATTTTTTTTCCTAAAATACTTCTATTGAAACTCTATTAGATTAAATAGGGATGACGAATCGACCGAAAATTACACCAAAATTTTTGAAGAAATGGATTGTTCATTTAACAAGGTTCTGACTTATTCTTATAGAGTGGATTAGTTTTCTTTTCTACACCCCATTATATTGTGGAGTACAAGGAGCTGAAAAATTTATGAGATACCCATATAAATCACAATAGAATTTTCTAATTGTACTTCATTATCAAATACCCGACCTTGATCCGTTCTAAAATGGATACAATAGAACATCCTAATTTGTTTTGGATCATTTTGCTAAATATTTTCGAATTTTTCGATGCTTCGTTATTATATGCTAAAAATCTAGTCCATGTGAATCGAGAATAGTCATCTACGATTACTAAAGTATAATGATTCCCTCCATAGCTTCGTATGGCGGAAAGGCCAAACAAATCCATATGAAGTAGTTCTAAGCATCTAGTTGTTGAAACTATATTTTTAGCCTTGTGACTTGCATGAGCTTGCTTTCTCTATTTGCAAGCATTACAAAAATGTCATGTCGTAATTAAGTTTTGTAGAATTCTAACCTAATTCTTTAAGATGCTAATGATTGAATTAGTTGCGAAATAGCGTACCTAATCTCCTATGGCCATAGTTGTGGAGTTTTTCGTCTAATGTTGCAAGGCATATTTTGTCTTCCGGTTTATTTCCTAGTTTCATTACATATATTCCTCCTTTCCTAATTCCTTTACCTATAACCTTTTCGTCTTTAATTATTTTGCTATCGTGTTCGGTAAATATTACTTTGCATTTATTATCACATATTTGACCTACACTAAGCAAGTTATATGTTAAGTTATCTACGTGCTCAACATTTTACTTAGTATGGGAAATGTTTCCCCCCCCACCTCCCTTGAGAAATCGTTACCTTAGCCTATGGATTTTACAGTGGCAAGTTGTTACCCAAAAAATAACGTTTCCTTCCCTCCGTGTGTACGCTTTGTATGAAGAAAACAACTTTCGATTACCTCATACGTGTTATTGAGCATACCACTTATCTTTAATCCACTCATCGGGTTCCAAGTTTATTCCTAAGCATATTTCATCGGGCGCTTGAGCTACAAGACAAGTTTCATCTTTAGTCTTTTCCACTTCATCTTCTCCATTGTCGCTCCATGCTCCTCCAATAAATGCTCTTTGATCGTTGTTCTTTGGCGGCTTTGAACATTCTCCAATGAGGTGATTTGGATCACCACATCTAAAACATTTTCTTTCACTTTTACCATAACCATCATTTCTACTTCTTTGGAATGTTTTTCTATCGCCTCGTGGTTGTCTTACAAATCTTCCTCGTCTCTTGAAGAATTTTCTTTGAATTTCTTTACAGCCATAACATACTCTTCGCTTCACATATCGGTAGCTATAGCTATCATCATCACTTACTTCCTTTTTCCACCTATAATGCAAGAGAACTACTTTTTCCTTTTTGCCTATTTTAACCTTTTGAAATCTTTCTTTTATTACTTCGTCAATAAACTTTCAAGTTTCCATTCTAGTTCGCAAGAGGTAAGGTTTGTTAGATTTTCTTGATTCTTTAATCGCCGGTGACTTTCACCGCCATTTTGGAAGAAAAGCCCAAAGAAATTTTCTAACACAATTCTTGCTAGAAAAACCTCATCAAGTGATTAGTCCACCCAAGCAAACAAGTACTTGTAGAACAACTCAAAGAAAAATCAATAGATGAAAAGGAAGTGCTAGCGGTAGTAGAGAAGAAGGATGCACATGGATGACTCCAATCCATGAGTACCTCACGGAAGAAATTCTTCCAGAAGAAAAGAGGAAGGCAAGAGCCATACGCTGCAAGGCAGGTAGATATGCCATGACAAACGGAATCTTGTACAAGAAGTCTTTCCTCGGACCATGGCTACGTTGTGTTAGGCCGCTACAAGCAAACTATGTTTTGAGAGAAATCCATGAGGGGTCATGCAACATGCACGCCGGTCCAAGATCCATAGTGGCGAAAGCTCTAAGATTAGGTTATTACTGGCCAACTATGCACGCAGACGCCAGGAAATTGATAAGGGAATGCAATAGCTACTGGGTTTATCGCCCCGTGCCAAGGAACCCGCAGCTGAACTTGACCCCCATCACATCTCCATGACCATTTTACAAATGGAGGATTGACATAGCTGGACCTTTCCCCGAAGTCCCTGGCAAAGTCAAGTTCCTAATAGTAGCAATTTGTAGAAAACTAGAAGGGGGTTGGATAGTTTACCGCTTTTTAATTTAAGGTTTTAAAGTGTTTGTAAAAATTCTAGATTCGACTTTATGTAAATTCAACACTTGCACAATATGAACAATATACATATCTAAACAATTAATAGGATAGTATGAGAAAATAATGTAAGACAAGAGATAAGAGTAAGAGCAATCAAACCACAACGCGAGGATTTATAGTGGTTCAGCAACGAAGCACCTCTTCGCCCTACTCCACTCCTCGAGCACCTAACTCGAGAGTTTTCTTCACTATGTCAACAATCTCCCTTATGGCAGAGAAAACCTTACACAACTTTCGCTTATCTTGATTTTTGACACTAAGCTTGATGTCGAGTTCTAATCTAGCTAGAACCAATCTACCACAGCTTCATAACTTCACTACACAACTTTGCTTCACGACTTGATCACGACTACACAACTTCTTCACACCTTAGTTTTCTTCACACCACTACTATAATCACACCTAACTAACACTACTAGGAAAGATCACTAAGATCTAACTACTACACAACTTTACAAGATTTACAAGTTATGATATGGATGCAATAAGATTGCAACAACACACAAAGGTGTAATACTTCTTCACTTGATGGTAGGAAGTATTCTTCTCTTGCACTTGAGGATTTGAGCTTGGATCACTTGGAAACAAAGCTTTATGATTAAATGATCAAAGGATTTTAATGAGATGTGTGGGCT
>BQNB010021083.1:10376-64683 GCA_026074375.1 Tanacetum coccineum | reverse complement strand
ACTTGCATAGTGTGCCCTTTTATAGCAAGAACTAACTAACCAAGGTCACTTTAACTTAACTATGGTTTGTTTTGAATGACCATTATGTAAAAAGTCATAGGGGGAGTGGGCTCTTACAAGAGTTGAAAAAATGTAAGACTAGTTGGTGAAGTTTGCTTGAGACTTTATATAAGCATATGTTAATTTGCAAAGTCAAAAAAAAATATCTTTGTTGTGTTTTATCTTATATATCCGGCCTATATATGTATACGTATAAGGAATTTTGTAATTTTTGAGTATTGAGTATAGTTGTGGGTATTTGGTTGAGTATTGATAGGTATTGGTGCTTCCGGGTATGCCTAAATGTATTAAATTGCGAAACGTAAACACTTTACGTAACCAATAAAAATAAAATGTGCAAAGTTAATAATTATCCTCTAAATAATTTCTAACACTTGCTTGACGTAAATATTTAATTGTTTGATGCCCGTTTACGTTGAATGATAATTTTTAGCTTACGTGATTTAACTTAATGATTAAAATTAAAAGCAAACGTGTACGAGACTAAAAATAAATAGTGAAATATATAACGTCGTACAATGACCTAAAATATGAATTGTTACAATAAGCACACTGAAGCGTACACTCTCTTTTGTCATTGGAGATCGAGTTGTAATCTGAGAGCGGTTACAATTCATTAACTTGAGCTACAAAACTTTGAAAGTTTTGATTGAATAGCTCAAAACCAAAAAGATTTCTCTTTTCGTTGTTAAGGATAAATACACTGAAACGTACATTTTCCTTTTATTTGAGGCACGGGTTGTAATCTAACATTTGATTACAAACCATATAGAAAATTAGAAGTGACATGTTTTGAAATGTTTGAACTCTTGCTCGAGCTTCATTTACACAACCGTGTCAATGTTAATCAACATTTCTAGGTACGTAAATGTTATTGATTTCAAGAGACATGTCGAGAAGATTCTTTTTAGTATTTTTTGATTTTTCTGATTTTGTATTTTCTTTTTTGTGAGATTTTCTATTTTCGATTTTCTTTTTCTTGGTTTTATCTTTTTATATTTTGTTTTTATCAAAAAATATTTACAAGTCGATGTTTGATGATATATCATCAAACATCTCTTATTGAGTCGTCTAACAAGGTACTCAAACCTCTCTTTCGAAAGAGCTTTTGTAAACATGTCGGCTAACTGGTATTTAGTTATGATAAAGTATTATTCAACTATACTATTTTCAACTTGTTCCTTGATGAAATGGTAACAGACATTGATGTGCTTGGTGCGGGAGTGCTGCACAGGGTTGCACGAGATAGCTATGGCTGACTAGGAGTCGCAGTATAATGGTATTTTGTTGTAGTCAAATCCATAATCCTTAAGCTGTGTTCTCATCCAAAGTACTTGAGCACAACTTGTAGATAACGCCAGATACTCTGCTTCTGTAGTTGACATCACGGTGCAGTCCTGCTTCTTTGACATCCAACTAACGAGCTTATCACCTAGGAATTGAATTCCCCTAGAAGTGCTTTTGCGTGTATCAAGACAACTTGCATGGTCAGCGTCTGAAAAAGCAGTTAGTTCAAAACCAAAATCCTTCATATACCAGAGTCCCATGTTAATGGTCTTCTTTAGGTACCGAAAGATCCTTTTAACCTCCTTTAGGTGTTTTTTAGTTGGTCTAGCTTGATAACGTGCACAGTAACATACTGCTTGCACTAAGTCTGGTCTTGTAGAATACTAGTAATCTATAACACTAAAGAACAATAAAGAAATCTAGAGAGAGAAAGTAGATGGGAGGATGGTTCTAGTAAGAGAAAGTAACTAAGAAAGAAAGATTAGATTATGTATGTAAATGAATCAACCAACCAACCAACACCCTCTCCATGTGTGGAGAGGCTATAAATACTATCACATATGACCGGCCATAGGCCTCACACTAGGCTTTCCATGGGCCTTTAGCCCGGTTAGCATTCTATCATAACCATTTGACTTACAACGAGCTACAACTAACTATATTGGAAGTGACCAATACTTTTCGTATTCCTAACAATCTCCTCCTAAGAGAGGTCACTCCAATTTACAAAAAAACTTAAAACTAGCATACTATGCTTTGACTTTAGTCTTGAGCTCGTAGTCTTTAACTTCAATTATTAACTTATGATATGTTGTAGTGATCTTTGACTCTAGGCTTTGACTTGTATCTTTCACTTGTCATGAATGTGATCTTGAACTTCTGGAGATCATCAACCAAGCATAATCTCTTTTTGCCATCTTGTAATCTATGCCATCTTGTGTACTTGTGACTTTTGGACCGACATGCTCATACTTTTCTTGAGTCTTTAACTTGAAAGCTTTAATAATAATACGTCTTTCTTGAGATTCTTTAACTTTAACACTTCGTCGCTTCAAGAAGGACGTACGGTATCACTGTAACGGAAGTCTTTGAAACATGTACTTGAGCTTTCATGATGTCTTTATAATTGTCGATCGAGTATGAGCATACGGCTATGAATCTGACTCGTCCACGTCTAGCTGCTGCCACCATTAGGAATACCTACAGGTTTAGGTTAGTGATAATCAATAGTTATGGACAAAAGTGCCTTTGTCACTTTGTCGAATACGGTTGCAATAACCACGGTTCCCCGTTGATCAGTATAAATACTGTCTGTGATCAGATAGAATTCCAAAGAATATTCTTAACAGGGTTTCACAGCTGTACTAGCCATTCTCATTATCGGAGTGTCTCAAAGCAGACAACACGGTATGAGTGAACCAGCGAGTTACTATCTCATCGATTGAAATAAAAATTGATTTGAAAAATTAATCAACGTGTGACTTGTTAAAGTGTTTTTGCGACACATTAAGAGTTTTAAGCATTTCAAAATTCATCAATCGTCAATTCATATACTGGAACAAGTTTGATTCATGTATAATTGCACCATCGTTTCTTTCCAGTTGTCACAAGCTTGATTCGTACATAATCGCACAAGTCACCTACCAAGAGCTTGTTTGATGTTGGCTCAAGTAGGATTTCCATCTTCACTGTGAATACTTAAGTATCACTCAGACTCGGATGTTCTGGCAAAATCACAAGGATAATGCGTAGGACTCTTAAGTTATTACTTGTTTTCACAATGTGTGAGCAACAAATATATTTAAACAGTGTCCTAGTGAGATTTATGGATGATCTCTTGGCTCTAGACTTAATAGTGCACTTTGGTTTTAGTAATCGGAGGCTGGAGCAGACTGCCACCTTTTCAATACCAACTAACTCGGAGTGAAAAAGTTGATAGAAATGCGTGTAATCTCCATGAGAAAGAAAACAGAAATCTTTTGAGAGATTCTAAAGGGAGGGTTGTGTATTGCATCACTGGGTCCATGATGTTAGTCTTCAATGTCAGCAATCATCTTTGTAATTCTTGACAGCAGATGTATTGACCCGGTTCCGCCTAAGTGTAAGGAGGGCTTCTTTCTTTTCACTCTTTATCTTAACTTTTATTTTTAATTCTTCAACCCCTTTAGTGCTTACTGAGACTTCATGACTAGTACCTTGTAGGGTTTGTTCATGTACTAGCTCCATATCAGTTGGCACTTTTCCCTTAATCTTACTTTACTCCTTTTTTCATACCTAAGGACTTCTACACTATCTAGTGGAATATCCCTGGGTAGATCTCTTTGGTTCTAGTTGGATCATGGGAATAGATACCTAAACTTAACCACCTTGTCACTCCAATACAGTAATTTAAATGGTCGGTCTTTGGTACTTCCACATTTTAGCCAATTACGTAACCATTTGCTCCCCTTTTATATGTGCATCGATTAATCGAAAGAGTTTAGCACAGATATGGGTTAGCATATACTTGAGATCTTAAAAATCACATTATTAGCCATATATATTAATCACATTTTCTCCCCTTATCAAAAATGTTAAATCTTTTAATATTTTGGATATTAATTGATAAAATATATGCATTCGAGGAGAAGATGTCCAATTAGTAACAAGCCAATTATTGGAATATATTAATGCTCCCCTTTAAATTATGAGGGAATTATATAGTGTTTGAGTACTTTAAGTTGAAATTTTTTTGAATTTACTAAGAAATTCTTGAAAATTCGTACTCAAACACTATATATGCGTAATTATAGTCTACACTATTTATTCACATATTCACAAGTTTTATTATATACAAGAAATTGACCTGAAATGAGTTGAGACAAAATCTGACAAAGTCATATTGTCCTTTCTAGTAGCCTGAGATCATTCCCGTATTCTCTTCCACCAATGAACTTCTCTAAATTCCGCATCAACCGTCTTTCAAAGAGCTTCTTGTCAATATCCTGAACCATAACCCGAGCCCGTCGTTTGTCTAAACCGCTCCATTTCCTCTTTGGCAGATATTCCATCCTTATTCCCTTAGCAATATCATTAAGAGCAGACCGAACATCATCAAGCGTGCCATCACTAAATTTATGAAGTTCATCAGCACGCATCAATCTGTTTCTGTTCATCTGGTCCTTATATATCACTCCTTTAGGGTCCGAATATCTAGTGTAAGTGGTCTTGTTTATGAGATTTGACCTGAATGTGTCTGGCTTGGTAAGGTTGAGCTTCTTTTGGTAACTTTCGGCACCTAATTGAAGATCTCCCACCCTCCTTTGAATGACAATCTGTCTGGTGAACATACGTAATGCCACATTCAAGTCATACCGTTCGTCGATTGTGAGATTGGTCAGCTTATTTTGAACAAGTAGAAGTAACATGTCTTCTATGTCTTGTAGGTAAAGTCGTGGGAAATCGTCTTCTCTAAACTTGTATAGCTTCTGATCCTCTCAACGAACTTCAATCTCTTCCAAGTAATCGTAGTCATACTTCTTCATAATCGAAAGTCTGGTTACCGCAATAATTCTTTTTCTGGAGTAAACATCTTTAGATGAAGTCATGTTGCTAGCATACCCGTAGAAACTTTGGCGTTTGGGACCCCAATGTAAAGTACCCAAGTAAGCATGTTGATCATATTTCACCTACACGGGACTCCACAATTTAGGAACCAAGTCTTCGATCCATTTGAGATCATAAGTAAAAGCCTTTGTCTTTGTCATAAAAGTTGAGTATCGTCTGCTTAAATCTCCATCCTTCAGATATTCCAGATTATTATTAATAAAGTAATCCTAAGGGATAATTTGGCGTCCTCGATGATCTTGAATTAACGGAAGAGGATTTCTGAGATCGAATGGACACGATTTGTTTTCGGGGTTATATCAGTCAAGACGTTCAGTGGTAGCCTTGGAACATTCTTCAAAATGATACTCTAATTCCGTAATACTCTTACAAGTACCTTTAAGCAGGTTGAATGTTAGTCCAACCAGAATTTCTTTAGTCAGATTTGGAATTTTAAGCCGATTCATGACAAATGTAGAGAAATCAAATGAAGTATCATTGAGCTCATCAAATGAAGTAGGAGGTTCTTCAGCACGCGCAACTTGACTTATCTAGGTCTGAGGAGGTCAAAAGTCATAATGTTGTCTCTTAATCTAATTAGGATCAGGAGTTGGAGGTCGCTCGGGTTTCTTGAACCAGTCAGGTTTGGTAACCTCCTTGTCAGCGGGTTGGTTATCATTATTTCCCATGATGAACTCTTGATCTTGTTGCATGCCTGAGTCTTCAACAATATGACTTAGCTCCTCTGCATGGGCAAACTTTCCAGAAGACTTATGTTGAGATTAGGAAGCGTATTTAGAGGTGTTTGAAGACTTCTTTTCCTTTGACCTTGAATCTCTAGAAGACACAGCATCTTTACTTGATTTCCTTCTTTTTGTCCCTCGGTCTGATCCAGTAGAGGGGTCTCGATCTTTGTCTCTGTCGTCTCGACTCCTCTTCAATGAAAAGACTTCACCATATGAATCAGAGAGATCTTTGTCAATTTGATAAGATTTGACCAATGCATCATAAAGTTCCCTTTTATGGTCAGCTATGTCATATGACTTGTTCCTCTCCATCTTGTCTATGAGTATCTTTATGAGTTCAAACTCAGAGAGTGTTTCAGCTGCCTCATACAAAGACTGTGGTTGAGATGAAGACCTTTTTAAGACAGTAGCTTCTAGAGACTCAGTGACATTTTTCTCAATAACAGGAGTTAAAACATCTAAGATCGCTTGAGGAAGAATCTAAGGTAGTTGAGTATTGACTTCCTCTTTAATAAATGTTCTCACCGTTGAGTCAACGGGTTCTATATACTCTTATTTCTCAGCTTGATCCTTTTCTCTACAGTCAAAATTATGTGCTTGAATAGCCTTGTTTATTGCTTTGCCAAGTTTGATATCCATGTGACGATTAACCATAGTAGGAATGGAGGAGAGAGCTTGAGCATACTGGTCAAATTGCTTTATCTCTGATAGATCTTTTTCCAAGTTGGTAACTCTTTCTTTGAATTTGAATACAGAAGCAAAATCTGAAAAAGAAGTAAATGAGGTTGTAGCTTTAGAAGTTGTTGGTGTTAGAGCTGGTGTTGCATGTTGTAGAAGAGGATTGAAGAACGAAGGTGGTGGAGGAATAGTTGTAGTGAAACCGGATGTGATTTTAGGAACTGTCGTTGCATGACGAGCTAAGGTTTCCATCAATGAAGCAATCTCATTGTCAGTTGGAGATGGATTCTCAAGATTTGGGAGCTTTCTTGTAAAATCGGAGGAGACAGAAGAACTTTGTACAGGTTCATCAGCCTTCTGTGCGTCAAGGACCAGAGTAAGAGTCATATGAGCGTCTTCCTCTACTTGCTCAAACCCTGATTCTTAAGAAACATTTTATTGTTCTGAGGCTCCTTGAACAGCATTCGTCATTTTAGTGTCTTTATTTCCCAAATTCACATTCACATCTTCATACGACTCCTTAGTGACCTCAAGGTCTTCATCATTATACATCTTTTCTTCTTCTTCTTCATAGTATTCAGTGGTAGACTGATGGAGAATAGGAATCTTGATTTTGTCTGACTGAGTTCTATCACTATTAGTCTCTTCATCGTCATCATTCATGTCATCACCTTCTTGTTTATCATCATCGTTAGTATCATCATCATCACCATCATTGCAATTATTACCATCATTATCATCATCACCTAAATCATCAGAATCGTTTTCATCATGTTCATCTTCATCATCATTGTCACCCCAAGACTCTTTCTCACTTTTAGATTCGTATATGGGTACATCGGGAACACTCGGTATAATACCAGTTCCTTTATCTGTACCATAAGTCTTTTGTTGCTGCTCATCCGAAACCTTTAACTGAGTGTCAACTCCATCACATGAGCCACTTGCGTAAGAGCTGTGAAATTGTGTCTTGCTTTTTTTAGTAGCCAGCTTTAGTTGTTCAGCTTCAGTTAATGCAACCTCAGATAATACAGCTAATCCTTTGGCTTTTGGCTTCTCTGCAGGTTGCTTCTTCTTGTCAGATTTAGCCACCTTAGCTTTTTTCTTGTGTTTGGTACATTTAGTAGCTTGAACAGGCTTCTTCTTAGGAGATGTGACAGAATCAGCTTTCTTTCGAACATACTTTTGTTTTGGAGTTTTCTCTCCAGAAGCAAAAGCATAGTATGTCTTGTAAGCTTTGGATTCCAACATTGCTTGGTTTGTTAGTTTCTTTGGGAGAATGGTACCATATACTTGAGTATCTTTATGTCTGGAGATACATCTCATAGAAGTAAACATGGTGTCATCTCGAGCAGTGTGCCAAAATATCTTGTTTCTCCTCGAAATAGACTGATCCTTTGACATGAAGTAATCAATGATGATCTTTGTGAATCTAAGGTATGACATCTTATTGGTCTTCTTAGCATCTTTATTTTCTATCTGGAACAGGAGATCTTCCTAGAGTAGATACACATAATCGATGTTCTTCTTATGGAACATACCCTAGAGGATTTGAGCACGAGACAGACAAATCTTGTCCATTCCAGTTTCTTTGCCACTTAAGCACTTGTTGATGATGATAGCAAATGCTCTCCACGGTTGATGTAAGTAGTCAACATTCACATCAGTGAGATAGGTGATGTCTCCAGTGTGTCCAAGATCTCTGATGAAAGAGAGAATGTCTTATTCCAGTGGAAGGTCTTCAAACTCTTGTCCTGCAATTTTAGGGCAGATTTGGAGAATTTCTCTGAAAATTTCAACATCGAGAGAGAATTTCTTCTAGTTTACCGTGAATATGATAGATGACTTATGAACGGAAATTGTAGCCTAAAATTCTTGCATATAAATAGCTGGAACATCTGCAGTGATAAGGAATGCGCGGTAGAAAGGAGTGAGAGCAAGAGCATCCAACACCACTTGAAATGTATCTTCTTTTGGTTTGATTTTTGTTTTGAATCTCATGTTGCATTTCCCAAACTCAAATTGGTTCGTAAGGGCAACAAGAGCATCATCAAGGGCTTTCTGTTGAGCTTGAGTGGTATTTATGTTTCTGCTAACATTTGACCAATATAGTTTTTATATATATAACCAATTTTATATATAATACACTATAAGGCCCTTTGATTGTTGAATACTTAAGCTTGATTCATGTTGTGATATCATTTTAATGATTAGGCTCATTAAGGCATTTAGCATGTTTGAATAAGATCTAATCATCTGAAGGAAAACTTAATTCGGGCATAATGTGAAAGGCATTAAGACAACTGAAATAGTGTTTTTGGGAATCCTATTCAAACTAACTTGTTGGATCCCTTACTGAATAGATCTTGAACCTTTAGCTTGCAAAGGGTTTGCTACTTTATATAAATCCAAAGCAACAATAATGAAACACTGATTTAACACTATTGATTATGCAGAAACTAATCAACAATGCTAAGAAGAACAATATTAAATAACACAAGAAAACTTTGTATTATAACTTGAATCTGACTAGGTTACAAATTACAAAGACTATGATTGCTAAGATGATCTCTATTGATCTATGCTGATCTATTATCAACTAAATATGACTAGGGTTCCTTTTATACACAAAGGAAACCCTAAGGGGCTTTACAAAACGCGTATAGATATCATGCATATCATTTCCTAAGATATCTCATGCATATCTCTAATTCTAACTAACTTCTGCATAAGCAGACTTAACTATTACATAACCAGTACTAACTTATAATGAACTACCAGTACTAACTATGCTAACTCTTCTACCAATACTAACAAGTGTACTGGCATAACTAACTATATAACAAACAGAATTAAGTCTTGTATACATAATTTCTAACATAACTTGTAGAGAATAAGGTAACCTAATACATGTTTAGATATCCTTGTTAAACCTTGATATATAGTCAACTTAACTTGATTAGATTGCCTAATTAACCAATTTTAATTAGCTACCTAACTTGAGTTAAAAATTGTCTTCAGAAAAATTCAATCTTGAAATTTCTTAAAGTCATTACTAAATCGCCTTTTATTAAGAAGTGTTAAATCGCCTCCTATAGTAGGTTATTAAATCGCCTCTAATGGAAGGTTGTTAAATCGCCTCCTATAGAAATTGATAACTCGCATCCTTAACTACGTTGTTCACTCGCCTCCTTAATGAGGTTGATAAATTGTTTCATGAAGCCAAGTAGTTAACTCGCCTCGTAAAGCGGTGTTGTTAACTCGCCTTGTGAGGGAGTGTTGTTAACTCGCCTTGTGAAGGAGTGTTGTTAACTCTCCTTTTGAAAGGAGTTGTTAACTCGCCTTCTGAAGGCGTTGTTAACTCGCCTCCAAAAATCACATTGCCATAAACATGAGAATTCAAACATCAAGTCATGATCAAATACCAGTATTAACATATGTATAACACTAAGGATCAATTATAACAACAATCAGCCATATAATCATCATCAATGAGCAAAAATGAGCATATTTATCCATTTTAATACATTCATACAAGAAATAACAAACAAGGAATGCCTTTTATGGTTCAAACACATTTAGGGAAGAGGATACAAATGATGTGCGGTTGTCGTAAGACTTCTACACGAGACGTTTTACAACTCCCTAGGCAGTGCACCTAATCGTTGTAGTGTAGCATAGGTAAGACTCGGGGTTTTTTTATCGTTCACTCGAGGAATAGGTTAGGAAGGCTTGATCATGGTCTAACAGAACTCTAAGGGTTGAAGGAAGATTCTTTTTGTATTTTTATATTTTATGGAAGGCAAGTAAATCATATAATTAGAGAGAGGTTTGGTTTTAGCTGTTTATAATAAATATTAACTACGCTACTGGTGATAACAATAATATAAAAGACTGTGTTAATTTAATCATGTATTACTCCCTAGACTGCTTCTCCTAGTCTTGTTGCCTTGTCACACTTGTGATGATCTGTGTAACTATTTCCTAAAGCATGAACGAATTACATGAACCCGCCGTCTACTTAGTATGCCGCTAGAGCAACACACATGCAAGGTAGTATGAAGACTATTACATGGCCCCTAGGAGTACACTAAGTGCATGTGAAATATATTAAAAGTGGATCAACCATATTAGGGGGCAAGGTAGTATTAAGACTGTTACCCGATGGTATCATTTCTACACAATTACGTTTCCCTAGACATATCAACAGCGATGCAGACAAAAGCCAGTTTTCTAAGACCTAACATGCACATCTATCACAAGAAGCAACACCACTAAGATCTACATTATAGGTTTCATACAATCATAAATAAACACAATAGGAGGTTTAGCCAAGCATGTTAAAGATAAAGCAAGAACAATAAATCAAACAACACATAAACATATTGAATGATTAAGTAAACCTTACTTGATTAAAACATGAATTGGAAGAGGTATAATAGGGTTTTTAAACCCTAAAATCGTCTCCTACAGCTTCTAAACGAACTAGGGTTCGTACCCTCTTTTTATTCTAAAGTTACACACTCAAAGCCCTAAATTCGGGTGTGTATATATAGGAAAAACGACACGGCGGCATCGCATTTTAGTCATGACGCCGTCGTAAGAAGAATCTTCTAGATCTGCGTTTGAGTTGGTGCGGGCTGACGCCGTCATGAAATGATGTGACGCCGTCACTTGATGAGTTGTGACGGCGTCATGTATAGCTTGTGATGCCGTCTCCAGGATCTGTGAGTAAAAATCTTCAAGAGTCTATTTCTCGTCTATTTCTTCTCCAAATGATCCCCAAGTCATGTGTAATTCATCCAAATGTCTTCCAAATGTCTTCCAAATGAGAAATACCTGAAAAGGAACGATTAAGTACCTATTTTGGGCATAAACACACGATTTTAAGGGTTAAACGACCCTGAAAAAAGTGTATAAAATGACACCTCATCAAATACCCCTACACTTAGTATTTGCTTATCCTAAGCAAATGGGTTTTTCTATCTAGACAATAACAATATGAGGGGTCATTTTACCTACTCTTTAAAAATATTCTACAACACAACCTTCTAGACCTCGTAATTAAAAGCACGGAAAGTATATACTAGCACCTCACATAAGTGTTTGGGATTCTCTCTTTCACTCGGGTGTATAATGAATTATAACATATGGGGGTAACGGAAAATCACACTCATTACTTGTCATAGCATATAACTTACCATAGGCTTGGTAAAGGATCAAACCTCCACCGCTAGGTGCAAGTATTATTCATTACTATCTAAGAGGTCTTTTAAAGGGTTGTGGGGCGTAGGTGTAAGATAACATATAATGGAAACAAAAATGGATGAGATACATATGGGTGGCTTTGGGTGAATTTGGAGTGGAAGGGTTAACTAATTATTTTTATGAATACACGCTGGTTTGGTTACTAAGCCAAGACTCGGACAAAGATATACAAACTCTACACAACTCTACATCAATCTCTTTCTTTTTCTTTTCTCATTTTTTTCATTGTTTTAATAACATAATACATCACATGGGGTTTATAACACGTACCCCTACACTTGAGCTTTTACATGCTCGATATTTACAATCTAACTAATGACCCATTTTGAGGTGGATTAAAATAACATGGATATCATTTGACAAATATATGGGGGTATTAACTTAACTTTTCTTCCCTATTCTTCCACGAAATAAATACTACCATGAATCCCAATCGTCCCAAAACTGTATTTACAAGGATAAGGACTTAGCAACCGTGTACTCAATAATTAACTTGGGTTATTAACAATGATGTACTAAAAGCGAGTACATATAAGGTAGGCTAAGGCTTTTTTAGGTGTAACGATTAGTTTAAGGGTGACAATGCTCTTCATTAATAGTCCAGATTAACCAGGAAATTACAAGAACCATGAAAAATGATAGGCTCGGAGGGTTTTACTAGGGTATCCTGCACTAAACGTGAGTGCATGGCAAGGGTGTAGGATAGTTATATGATCGGTATGACCATCATAATAATTACAGGTTTAAAACATGGGTTAATCCTAATGCCTATTATCAAGCAAATCATAATACTTACTATGTGGTCTTAGGATGCATCACAATAACAAGTTCCAGAATTTAATATGCTACCGGTACACTCTCATAATCCTAAAATAACCAATACTAATGTTCCAAAAAGGTGAAAAAACCACGCATAAACTTCTGGAACGACGGAATAGACACACATGATTGCTCACTCCTTAACTCGAACAAGCTAAAGGTATAATATCTAAGGGCGAACCTCACATTGTTGGGGTGGAATTTTGAGGGTTTTTGTGCTAGTCATATAAATTCCTATCCATGGGACGCTAGTAATACTTAGTTTTTGTTGGTGTGTGTCGTAAAAAAATTTAAATTTGGGTAAAAATTACCTCTTATGCTATGTTTTGATATATTACCCATCATTTTAAGGACAAAGCAAATGGCAAATGAAAGAATAGTTTCTAAGGCTTATTCCCCCTACATTTAAGTTGAACATTGTCCCCAATGTTCTCTAGAAGTACCCATTAAAACAGATAAAGGGAAACGAAAACAAGGAAAAGAAACTAGTACTCCCCTGGTTTACTCAATAATGGAGAAGAAACATGTGATAACTGGTTAAATCGTCCTCCGAGAATCATCCAATGAAACTTCCCAAGAACTTCCAAGCTTCTCCTCATCAAATATAACATGTAATCAAAGACAAAGACAACTATACCAACATTAAAATGTGCGTTTCACCAATATACAATTTGAATTTAAGGTTCGACTCGATAGATAAGATGAAAGAATTGTTAAACTCATTAGGTTTTGCAGGTTTATAACATAACTATAAATATATTAAATGTTATGCAAGTTTTATTTTCAAAAATAATTAAAAACTTTAAGTTTTCTTGACATGGGCGTTTGACGCCGTCAGGGTTTGTGTGACACCGTCACAGGTGACTTGGTGACGGCATCACGTGTTAATCATGACGCCGTCTCTACCGTTTGTAAAAATGAAATTTTTGTTTTTATGAAAAATTTCCTGCACTTGATTCCATAAGTTAATTCCTGTACAAATGGCTGAATAGAACTTGAGATTTAACAATTCAATCATATGACTAGAAACTGACACGAATTAATCTAAACAATTCATTTAACATATTTGAACATTGGCTCAAAAGCCGGATGAATCCCCTACACTTATTGTTTGTAAAATACCTTTGATTGAAATTAAGACAAGGTTAAAGCCAAACAAAGCATGATTACAAGATAGTTCAAACATAATAAAATAAATGGTAAATATTTAAAACACAAGACACTCCTAGATGCGAGAAAATAAATATTGGATAAATAAGACGTGCTCGGGTTGCCTCCCAAGAAGCGCTTGTTTTTGTTCGAGTCACGAGTCTGACTTTACTCTTATTTAACAGATAAAGGGGAGGGTTCCCCTACACTTGAGTTCAAGTGCGAGTGATAGTAATGACACACACCATCATGGTGAGAAAGAGCCTTATATTGAAAAGGTGGGTGTTGAATTATATGCTCTAAATGGTGTGTTTCTTTAATCCTACCATTCTCTACTTCTTTTGGCTTAACGGGGAAACTAAGTCCTTCTAAGAAATTATTCACTATCACCTCTAAATTCAAGAAATCAACACTTAAGGAGCCACTTTGTCCTAATAAACCTGGTTTGAATCCATAATGTTTCTTAGGGTCATCTACACATGGGTGATAATAGCAAGATATTTCCTTAGGGCGGAAGGATGCCACGTGAGGTAACGGTGGTGTATGAATGGGCAAGGGATCTACTACCTTCATCCAAAAACTATTCGGACTATGTGGTTTTATGAGTGGGTCGATTCCTCTTTTGTCTCCTAGATTTACATCTAAGGGTGAGAAATTAGGTAAAACTTGAGGCTCCGGTTCATCAAAACTAGGAATTTCCCTAGAACTAAGAGGAATGTCATTATTACAAGTATTCAAGCCTAAATCCTCTATTGGTGTTTCGTCAAAAGGTTCTACATTAATCGGGATTCCTATAGTCTCTTTTACTTCATCAAGGTAAGTCATGGGCGGTATGTATTCCTCAAATGATAGGAGGACTTGTGGGGTACTTTGTGGGTTTGGATTTTCCGCATCATATCGGGACTTGATGTTTTGGTTATTGTTTGTACTAGGCTTAAAGCCAAAGGTACTTTCCCTTCCAAGAGGTGGACTGGGGAAGATTGTGCGGATGTGTTTTACATAGAGTGATTTTGGCAGGATGAAGTTGGGGGCGTGGAAAGAAGTGCTTTTTGTAAGGGTTTCAGAGAATTTAAGGTTGCTAGAGGGTTTCGGATCCTCGTTCTCGAGATACCTTGTTATCTTCTCGATCTTTCTCATCCTGCTCCCCTTTTCAATTATCTTTTCCTTTAACCTCCTTGTGACCTCCGAAGAGAGTTGCATGAAATCGTCCATAATTACATCCATATATTCTTCGAGTTGCTTGACCCTCTCTTCCTGATTGAGAATAAAGTTCATCATAATATGCTCAAATTCCTCTTGACGTAATGGCTCTAGGGGTAGTTGATACATTTCGTTGCTTGTTATCCTAAATACGCCTTCGCTACTTCCCATTAGCGAGATTGCGTCTTTTATAAGTGCATCAACTTTGTATTCCATGACTCCCAGTAACTGCTCAATGTCGGGATTTTCGTAGTCGAGGCTCCCCTCTCCCGGGGCGACGGGGTCATTCCACCCCTCTTCCTCGTATCGAGCTAGTTCCTCGATAGTGGCCCAAGCTCTTTATGTACTCAATTTCCTTAGTCGGCCTCCGGCGGCGTAGTCCACGGTCCTTTTTAGGGTGTGATCAATGCGGTCATAAAATATTTGCACTTGGAGCTAGAGATCAATTCTGTGGTGAGGGACTTTTCTGAGTAAGTCCTTGAAATGAGTCCATGCTTTTGAGATAGATTCTTCTTGATGTTGTTGGAACATAAGGATATCGTGGCGAAGTTTTGCGGTCCTTTCTGGTGGAAAGAATTGAGCAAGGAAACGAGTAGTAAGATCCTCCCATGTGGTGATGGATCCTGCTGGAAGGCGTTTATGCCAATTCTAGCTTGATCGCGGAGGGAAAATGGAAATAAACGCAGGCGCGTTCTTTCCCTATTGTCACCATCAAGGTCAAGTGAGTCCACTAGTTTAAAAAAATCCTTGAGGTGTTGGTTTAGATCCTCGGACCAAAGTCCGTGGAATGAGCATCCGTTTTGCACCAACCGGATGGTGTCGGATTGAAGAGGTACCACGTTGTTCCCTACAGGGAGCTCCATGGTATTCTTGTAGCCCTCGTGGCTTGGTTTGGAGTAATCTCCTCGAGTACAGATAGGATTCTCGTCTCCTATGGTGGTTGATAAGAATGGGTTACAAAACAATTAACACGAAGAAAAGATAGACTACAAGAAAGCTAATATGTAGGAATTAAATCTTACTTGAAAGGATTCAAGCAAGTAGAACTAAGCTAAACTATGATCAATACCTAACTATTCCCCAAGCGGCGACGCCAAAAACTTGATGTGCGGTTGTCGTAGGACTTCTACACGAGAAGTTTTACAACTCTCTAGGCAGTGCACCTAATCGTTGTAGTGTAGTATAGGTAAGACTCGGGGTTGTTTATCGTTCATTCGAGGAATAGGTTGGGAAGGCTTGATCACGGTCTAAACAAATTCTAAGGGTTGAGGGAAGATTCTTTTTGTATTTTTATATTTTATGGAAAGCATGTAAATCATATAATTGGAGAGAGGTTTGGTTTTAGCTATTTATACTAAATATTAACTACGCTACTGGTGATAACAATAAGATAAAAGACTGTGTTTATTTAATCATGTATTACTCCCTAGATTGCTTCTCCTAGTGTTGTTGCCTTGTCACACTTGTGATGATCTATGTAACTATTTCCTAAAGCATGAACGAATTACATGAACTCGCCGTCTACTTAGTATGCCGATAGAGCAATGCACATGCAAGGTAGTATGAAGATTATTACACGGCCCCTAGGAGTACACTAAGTGCATGTGAAATATATTAAAAGTAGATCAACCATATTAGGGGGCAACGTAGTATGAAGACTGTTACCCGATGTTATCCTTTCTACACAATCACATTTCCCTAGACATATCAACAACGATGCAGACAAAAGCTGGTTTTCTAAGACCTAACGTGCACATCCATCACAAGAAGCAACACCACTAAGATCTACATTTTAGGTTTCATACAATCATAAATAAACATAATAGGAGGTTTAGCCAAGCATGTTAAAGATAAAGCAAGAACAATAAATCAAACAACACATAGACATATTGAATGATTAAGTAAACCTTACTTGATTAAAACATGAATTGGAAGAGGTACAATAGGGTTTTTTGGACCCTAAAATCATCTCGTATAGCTGCTAAACGAACTAGGTTTCGTACCCTATTTTTATTCTAAAGTTACATACTCAAAACCCTAAATTCGGGTTTGTATATATAGGAAAAATGACGCGACAATGTCGTGTTTTAGTCATGACGCCATCGTAAGAAGAATCTTCTTGATCTGCGTTTGAGTCGGTACGGGTTGATGCCATCATGAAATGATGTGACGCCGTCACTTGATGAGTTGTGACGGTGATGTGTTGTCGTTGTATGGTATATTTAAGATGATTCAAGTTTTAAATTTATATTTTGCTGAGTAACCAAAAAACAACATTTAACGGGCAGTGTACCCAATCGGTAGTAGTTTCGTGGTAAGTAGGGTGTCGAACACTTGAAGCGAGGTTAAATCTCTCAATTCAATTAATATCTTGGTTATCTAATCTATGTTAATTCTATTCTATCCTAATCCTATGTTAAACTGTCACACCCCGTAGGTTTCAGGTCAACATTTTAAACCTTTCCGATTATTATCTTTGACTTTTTCATGTTAAGTTTGAATCTGACAGTTTACCGGGAAGTTAAACCGTGTAAATTTGAAAAACGTCATCAGAAGTGTCCCGACATCGGTTATTAATAAATTTATGCCTTATATGAGATATTTTAACTTTTCTAAGTGTTTCGTGATTTTTAATCACTTCCGATATTAATTTTAGGGTTTTATCTTTTAAATTACGTTTTTCACGTTTTTGACCAAACGAAACCCCGGAAACCCGAAATCTTTTCGTGTAAACTTTAGTTATCGTCCATCTCATTTCATTAAGTGAAAAAAAAATTCATATCCCTCTCCCCTCTACATATTAGACGCCTAAAGCAAGACTAACACAACCATGGCATTTGAAATTAATTCCAAGCATCTTATTTTTGAAAACTACATGCATGTGCATGAAAGTGACATATGAGGGAGTCACTCTCATGTGTAACCTCCCCATATAACCTCATGCATGTAATACTTACACACTCTTACACTCTTTGACTAGTATATTTTGAACCAAGAATAAGATACATGAACCTTGATCTAAAAACTTGACTCAATTGGTCCTTTGTGGCTTATCCTAGCCGAACCACTAACACACACACACACACACTCTTGGTGTGTGTATGTCAAATAGGGGCACATCTTAACCCTAAAACCCTAATTTCTCTTCCTATATAAACCCCACTATAACAAGTTTAGGTCATTTCATTCACACATAGCCTCACAAAATTTTTCCTCTATTTCTTTCTTCCCTTTGGGTCACGGCAACAAGCACACACACAAACACATCCATAACTTTTGATTTTCTTCAAGATCCAAACATTTTAAGTTCATTTCCAAGGGTTCCTAAGGTAGATCCAAGTATTGGTTAGTTGATTTTCAAGGGTTTCTCAAGATTATAAAATTAGGGTTTCTAATTTTATAAGTGGGTTTTATAGATCTAATCATTTTGGGAATAGATCTTGTGATTCTCTACTTGTTTCTTCATTCTTGTAAGTATTTCTTGGTCATTTCTTGTTTCATTTCTTTTATTCTTATGAATATTGTTCGTTTAAGAGTCTATGTGTTTGTGTTACTTTTCTAAAAAGAAATGACAAAATATCTTGACAACTTTTATAATAATAAAAGTATTATGTTTGTTGTTTTATAAGTTATGGTGAGATGAGTTGAAAAGTGTGTTGCAACAATAGAAATGAAGTGATTAGGTTAGATTTATGTGTGGTTTTTTTGTGGATTAGTTGTAAACGGAGATTAGGCTAGACTAGGCACTATTGTGAAGTTTGGGTGGATTTTGATTGCGTTTTTGACAAAAAGTGTTTGCTGTCCCGAAATTGTTTTCAGTTTTTGAGCGACCTAAAAATGTTTTCATTAGGCGTAAAAGTAGTTTTTAAAGAGCTTGTTTTGAATAGATAGTTTTCACATATCGCGCTTTAAAATCGGACTTAAAACGGCCAAGTTATAGCCAAATGAAACTTGAAACATTTTTTGACAAAACTAAATGAATAGTGTGCTGATGTGAATAGTAAAAGGGGTTTTCAGACACTTTTGAACATTTTTGGACTTTCTAAACTCTAGCGAAACATATAGTAACACATATTTATAGATTAGCATCATTTGAAGACGTCATTAACATATTTTAAGAAAAACGATAAAGTTACTATAAATAGTAAGTTTGGTAAAACTTAGCGGATCGGACTTGAAAGTTAAGTGATTATGGTTAGTTAACGCATTTTGAAAATATGGAAACTTAACAAATATAGGGGACATTATTAACGTCTTAAAACTAAAAACTTTCCTAAAATAGAAACTTTCTAAAAGTAGTAATTTTTGGATGAACGCCAAGACTTAACGAAAACCGTGTAATTTTATTTAGTCATACTTTATTAAACAAACTAAAGCACAAACATATATGGATGTCTTTTCTCTTGAAAGCGTGTCGTACAAGTTTCGATTATATTTCATTTACCTAGGACTCGTCACATTTTTAGGTCGCTCAAAACCTCAAAACAATTTCGGGACAGCAAGCACTTTTTGTAAAAAACGCAACCAAAATCCACTCAAACTTCACAATAGTGCCTAGTCTAGCCTAATCTTTGTTCACAACTAATCCACAACAAAACCACACATAAATCTAACCTTATCCCTTCATTTCTATTGTAGCAACACACTTTTCAACTCATCTCACCATAACTTATAAAACAACAAACAAAATACTTCCGTTTTTATAAAAGTTGTCAAGATATTTTGTCATTTCTTTTTAGAAAAGTAACACAAACACACGAACTCTTAAACTTGAATAGTATTCATAAGAATAAAAGAAATGAAACAAGAGATGACCCAGAAATACTTACAAGAATGAAGAAACAAGTAGAGAATTACAAGATCTATTCCCAAAATGACTAGATCTATAAAATCCACTTATAAAATTAGAAACCCTAATTTTATAATCTTGAGAAACACTTGAAAATCAACTAACCAATACTTGGATCTACCTTAGGAACTCTTGGAAATGAACTTAAAATGTTTAGATCTTGAAGAAAATCAAAAGTTATGGATGTGTTTGTGTGTGTGCTTGTTGTCGTAACCCAAAGGGAAGAAAGAAAGAGAGGAAAATTTTTGTGAGGCTATGTGTGAATGAAATGACCTAAACTTGTTATAGTGGGGTTTATATAGGAAGAGACATTAGGGTTTTAGGGTTAAGATGTGCCCCCTATGTGACCTACACATACCAAGAGTGTGTGTGTGTGTTAGTGGTTCGGCTAAGACAAGCCACAAAGGACCAAATGATTCAAGTTTTTAGATCAAGGTTCATGTATCTTATTCTTGGTTTAAAATTTACTAGTCAAAGAGTGTAAGAGTGTGTAAGTATCACATGCATGAGGTTATATGGGGAGGTTACACATAAGAGTGACTCCCTCATATGTCACTTTCATGCACATGCATGTAGTTTTCAAAAGTAAGATGCTTGGAATTAATTTCAAATGCCATGGTTTTTTTGGTCTTACTTTAGGCGTCTAATATGTAGAGGGGGGAGGGATATGAATGAAATTTTTCACTAAATACTTTTTATGTGATGCTATATCTGTTATAGTAGTCGCACACGTTTTGAAATCTTATGGTCCACTCTTGTATTAACTTAAACCTATGAATTTACCAACATTATATTGACGTTTTAAACATGTTTTCTTAGGTGCTTAGCTTGACTTGATTCTTGATGCTAAATGGAGTCTATGTGCTATATGACTTTGTCGATTTTACGACTTATCTATTTATATACTCGTTGTCATTATCAAACTTTGTTATGCTTTCGCTACATTTAACTTTCTTATGACCGGTTGTAAAACTTAAATAAATTTTCTTTATGCCTTGCATGGTTTCATATAAAGGAGATTTATATAAACTTTTGCTTGTGTAGATCATGGCAGCTTCAGCTATTGCTATTTCTTCTGATTCTTCTGATGAGAGTGTGGGATCAAGGCCCTCTCGGGTTATTCTTTTTGGTGATATTCCTACTGTTATTCCTTCTACTTCTATTGTTGCTCCAGAGACTTCTACTATTGCTCCTGTTATTTCATTTGCCGCTCTTGTGGTTGAGATGACTCTCGTCGCTTCACCCACTGGATTGTGTGGCTTGGTTCCCTATTCGGATTCCGATTTTGATTCACCAGATGAGATGTCTTCACCAGAGCACATTTCCCTGCTACCAGCTATTTCACTATTCTTATGCACCGATTCTTCTGAGGCTCTTGATTATTTTGATGGACCACCTTCTTAGGATCCATATATGATTACTGTTGCTCGTTGGAGGAGCAAGGTAGCATCACGTCCATCATCATCATCGGAGTTTCCTATTGCTCCTGTTACTGTCCCGCTCGAGATTCATCGACAGTCAGCGATTCTTATCTGACCCGAGGAGGCTATTCCTTTTGGTCGACCTTACCGCACCCATCTTAATGGGACACATAAGTTTTTGACTGCGAGGAAGAGAGTTGGACCTTTACTAGCTCGCAGATTAGCATGGAGGCGTGCATCACCTCGTTCTTCAGACCACCACCCATCTTCTTCTTTTTCATTTTCAGATTCTTTGCCAGTTCATTCTTTGGGTTTGGATGCACCAAATCAGGCTCATTTTGGATCTTCGACTAGAGATGTATCACCTAGATTGGGTTACCCTTCGAGGAGAGCACCACGACGTAGTGAGGCATTTCATCGTTGGTGTGCTGCTCCATTATCTACTTTGTATCCACCGACTTCATCAGAGTCATCATTAGGAGATTCATCAGAGAGACCACTGCATTCATCTTCACATTTTGCTAGACCATCTCGCAAGAGATGTAGATCCCTGGTTGATTCTGTACCATCATCTACGCCAATTATAGGATCATTAGCTCCTACCCATGCTGATCTCTTACTACCTCGTAAGAGGTTCAGAGATTCATATTCGTCTGAGGCTAGCAAAGAGGAGGATACCAAGATTGATCCTATAGAGACTGAGGTTGATATGGAGTTGGGTATTAGTGATAAGGATGATGTTAGAGATCATGTTAAGATTGACCCTAGGGATGTCAAGGATGACACCGAGGGGTATAAGGCTGACATCAGTGTAGGAGACACGGTTAAAGTAGGTATCGACCTAATGTCGGCACCGATAGTTGAGGAGGAGATTGTAGAGCCAGCTGGAGAGGATTCTTCTTATTCGTTTGGCACTAGGGATGGCATTGTTAGGTCATTCGAGGATATGCTGATTGACTTGGATGATGATGTGCGTGACTTTTACCATTACATGTTTGAGGTTCGTATTGATAGGATTGTCGGGATTGAGACTGTTCAGAGACGGTTAGAGGCTGATCAACTGATAGCTAGGGGACAGAGAGTTAGTATGATCAAGAGGATTGACAGCTTGAGGTTGGAGAACCTCAAGGTTCGTGCTATGTTGGATATCGAGAGGGATCGTGTGAACAGTCTTCGACTTCATATGTCTCTTTCATATGAGGAGTTTCGTCAGGTTCAAAGGGATCATGATGATACTCGGGGGAGACTTAGGAGGTTGAAGTCATATGTTGAGAGACATTTGGGTTTTCGCCCTTAGACTAGTAGTACCATGATCATGTAGGACACTAGACTGATGGTTAGGTCTAGATGTTAGCAGTAGAAATAATTGTGGATCATGTACCTATTTTGGATTTTGGTTGTAACCGAATTATGCTTTTATTCATGAAATGAAAAGCTTGTTTTGACTCTCTCGCTTATTTATCTATATTGTTATTTATTCGTTCTGGCAATCGTGTTGTAATTATATTTTATTTCATAGCATGTATTAAATTATCGTTATCTAATAATCGTGTATTCGTTTCAAAATCTCACCATGGGTTGTGTCTTGTGATGTAGAACAATGACTAACACTCGTTTCGGGATGACCCTTGCCGTAATTGAAGAAATGATCAACCAATGTGTGGACGCAGCTCTAGAGGCCCGTCGGTTGGGACTCCTATTGAATCACCCATTCCAATATCTCCATCTTCATCAATAGGATCTTCATCACCAGTTAGGTCAACTAAACCACCACCAGACTATCCCTTTAATAAGTCTATCTTCGCAAGTTAGATAACTCATTATGGAATCATACCGCGACCACTTGAAGGTGAACCAGTCCCTCAGAAGAATCTAAAGAGTATCAGATGCTTGTGAAAGTATTCATCTCGGAATGATCATTGAGAATATCACCAAGTTTGTCATTGAGTTAGAAGAGTAGAGAAGAGTAAGTTGATAGAGAGTACAAGGGTACTTCAGAACAAGATCCAAGAACTCAAAAACAACAAGGGAGAACCACCAGATTAGATCTGTGTCATTTACAACTTTCTAGAATCCAACCACTAGATGTATGGTATAAATAATGACACTTGTCAAATTTTGTAGTAAAGTATATATATACAAGATATTTATAACAATGTGATTCCGTTTATACCTCTTATGTTTCATACTACCAATTGTTGTTTATTACGAGATTGACTATCCTATATCATGTAGTATGATGACTCATATCTTTATCCGAGATTACTATGATTCTTTTACCATCCGATTTTATCAAACCTTTAAACACTAAGCCTCCTATTGGATCACTCACTCCATTATCTCCGTATCTATCTCTGGAAGTCTTAAATTCCAAAATTTCCGTTGTATCCTGCAATGTATTACTAAAGAATGATCACAAGTCTTTACATTATACCTTAACTTGTGATATGACTATATCATTTTATGAATTCTTATCATGAGATTGTCTTAATAGAAGCCTCCCCAAGAGAACATCAACATCTACAGCACCAGCTATGACTCAGGCTGCCATCCGGTAACTAGTTGCTGATAGTGTTGCTACTGCTCTGGAAGCACAAGCTGCTACTATGGCAAATACTGACAATCCTAATAGGAACACCGAACCAAGAGAAACTCCTGTAGCAAAAAGAGGAAACTATAAAGAGTTCATAAGCTGTCAACCTTTCACTTTCTTTGTAGGGGAAGGATCTGCCCAGACTCATTCCGTATTGGTTTGAACAACTAATCAATTGTTTTTCCTCGTAGCAACTTTGCCCGAGGAAAACAAATGTAAACATCTAGCTACTGGTACTTTAACCGATGATGGCCTTGTCCTTAGGTGGAATGCATATGCCCAAGCCAATTGGGATATAACCAAGCCAATAGGATCACCTAGACTGAATTGAAAAGGCTCTTAACCAATAAGTATTGCCCTCGAACTGAAGACAAGAAAATGAAACGAATTTACAACTTGTGTTTGAAGAGGAAATGATCTTAAGACTTACATTAGAAGATTCCAGGAATTGGCAGTTTTATGCCCAAACATAGTGCCAAATTATGAGAAACTCATTAAAGTCTTCATTCGGGGATTACCCAAAAGTATTGAAGGAAATGTTACCAAGCTTCAAAAGCAACAAACCTTTGAAGAAGCCATTTACCAAAACCCAGAGATTGTGGAGCAGTAATAAAACAATACATCTCACACAGACACAAGAATCATAAACGAAAGTTTGAGGATAGAAGAAACACCACCCATAACAACAACTACCCCAATGATCGCAACAACAATAACCACTCTAACAATCGCAACAATAAAACTACCAAGATAACAACAACAATAACAACCGTAACAATGATTACCACCAACAGCAGAATAGAAGGCAAGAAACCTTCAGGACTTATACTGCCACCAATGGGTATACTGGAAATCATCCCTTGTGTAAAAGATGCACCATGCATCACATAAGACCTTGCACTGTCAAGTGTTAGACTTGCAACAAGATAGGTCATCTGACCAAGAACTGCAGAAACAAAAGACCAGCCACTGGAAACAACCTACAACCAGTATCCGTAACTTGTAATGCCCGTGGAGAGAAAGGACATTATGCAAATCAATGCTTAAAAGCAAACAACAGGGCCATAGGGAAGCATACTTACTAAGAGACAAGATTGCTTTTGTTCACTTTAGGATTTCTACCCTAGAAACAACTCTCGAGGATATTCAAGTTCGCCACCAGTTATATATGAAGGATCTTCTGAAACACACTTCATAAGTTTAAAAACCCCAAACACCAAGCTACTATCCTTGTCATTTGTTGCTTTTATCTAGAATCCTACCACGTGACACGTAGCGTAAGTGTCAACACTCTTAAAGTTTTGGTGATGTAAGATATGTAAGATAAAGTTATCCATGAAATAATAAAGTGGTGATTTCGTTACACCTTGTTATCTGATGATATCAAACTCGACTTCGTTTGTCAATCCTATTAGTTCTATTATATTCAACTCTAAATACTCGCCTCATACTTTTGAAACACTTATGCAACAACAAAGATCCTAGACTGATAATATGGGCATCTGTGCAATTAATGTCTCATTACTCTTCCCGTTGCTTCTTATGATTTTGAAAAATCATATCATCTTCTACACATCACCATTTTGATATCATGTTTTATGCTTATGTAGGATGATTTATAATCATCTTATTGAAATGAATTAGGAAGCTTCTTCATTTGAATAAGGAAATTATAAATTACCCAACTATGAATTTATAATTTCTCAGTTACAAGGATCGGGACGCCTTACTTATTATGTAAGTGACAAATAATAAATGAGTAGGCTTTAAGTCTACGGCAGTTTGTACGTAAAACATTCTTTCAGTCATGTAAACCGTTTGGTAACGAACAAATCCCTTACTTGCCTGAAATCAATTGTCAAATTACCCTCATAAGAATGAAATCTCTAGAACTTTTACTCTCATCATTCTACTAAAATCTCGGGACGCAGTTTCTTCTAAGGATGGGGAACTATAACAACACGCAATTTTCATCAATGTAAATATCCATCTATTAAATTAGATGCACTATATCATCCATATATTAAATTAGATGCACTATATATACCACCTTTATACAAGGATTTTTTTTGCTTTATCTCATTATGCAACGTAACTTGCATCTCTAAAGTAAACGAGCCCACACAACCTCAACTAATGCTATCTATATCTATGTTTACATCATGTAAACATCCTAATATGTCAAGTCAATATCTTAATATCATTTTTACCAAGTACATTATCCATTTAACTACTTTTCAAAACGTTATATCCAAAACAAGCAATAAACGAAACGTTACATTCAAAAAACCCTAACTATATGTAATGTATACATATAAAATGAATGTATAAGCCTTTAAAGCATATGTACAAGTATCAATAAACAACATTTGAATATCTTTTCCCTCCTAAATCAAGTTACAACTTTCTAAAGCACAATGTACAAGCTATCCCATGCCTATAAACCAAATTAGGTCATTTAAGCTCCTAAACTATGTTTAAACTTTACACCACTTTAGCACAAGGTACAAGAACTCAATACACAATATTTAAACAATTTTCCCTCTCTAATCTCAGCTCCTACACTAACCCTAAAACCTTAATCCTAAACCCGAAAACCCTAGCAAACCCGTTACGCCCTTAAACTAGTTCATAGTTTTCAGAAATATGATCCATTGATAAAACATAGGATCTGGGAAAATTCAATAGGATTTAGGTATTAAGTGAAAATACTAGTTGTAGCCCTATATTTTGTGATCATTTTTCCGGTTGACTCAACCCGATTCGACGTCGAATGAATTAGTTAGAGCTGAAATGGCAAAGGTGTGCAGATTCTGCACACCTATAGTAAACGGCTAATATCTCTAGATTTTTGTATAGTAACCCCTAAATATGTAGTACTAAAAGTTGTAGAGGACTTAAATATCTAACCATGCTCACTGGTTTGAGCTTCATCGGAGTTACAGTTTGTAAATGGCAACCATTTTACCGAGACTGATGTTGGCTGTCCAAAAACAGCCATGTATAAACTAAGTAAACACCTCAAGCCCCTCCATGACTCACCACTACCTTCATCACCATGACCTCACCACCACATCACTATCATTCCAGCACCTTACAAGCACCTCCATGACCACATTGTTACCCAACTTGGCCACTAAGTCTCCAAAACCCCTAGTCATCACCCTAACTTCACCATATTCTTCCACCTTGCTAAGCTACACCTCTAGCCCTAAAGAGTTATCACCATAGCTGTCATTAGTCATCTATTTATAGCTCTTGACACCTTTCATAGCTAAAACTTGGGCACCAAGGGTTTTCACCTCTATATATAGCCGAATTCAAGCAACCATTCAAATCACACCTCAAATTTCATCATATACAACAATGGAGTCTTAAATCAGATCAAGAAGGATCAAGTGAAGTCCCTAAGCTTAGAATAGAAGCCAAGAATCAAGAAAAAGGAGCCCTTGAAGTCGTTACTAGGTGTACGAACCCGAAACCCTATTTCGACCCATTTCTAGCTCAAGTAAGCTTAGTTTTTGTTCAATAAGCTTATAATTTGTATTAGAATGTTCATAATACTCTTAAGATCATATATAAACTCTTGTTTGAAGCTTTGAATCCTCAAACCCATGTGTTTAAAGTAAAAACCCTAAAAATGACCCGTTTTGATTTTCTAGCTAACGAATCCTTTTTCTAAACTTTTGTTACGTTAGAACATCTTATTTTAGCTTATTTTAATAAGTTATAACCTGAAAATATCATTTGGAATCCTAAATTAAGCTTACATGGCTTTTTGGACTTGTTTTGTAAAAGTTTTCATGCATAAGGGTATATATCGTAACTTTATGAAAACTATAACTAAATGGGCGAAAATGTCATTAATCCCAATGTAAAACTATGATGGGATGGTATTGCAAAGTTCTAAGTTAAAGATTTGATATATATATACTTAAAGGACTAAACTTGTAAAAGTCTAAAAACCAGGGGTATATACTGTCATTTTTGTATTCTTGAAAATATAAAATATAATATTTTATACAAATTATAAAAATAGATATAAATATTATAAGACTCGATTTTGTTAAAACCCGACACATATGTCCTTTATTAACAACGACGAGCCGCATTTTAAAAGTCAATTACATTATATAATTAACGAAATTATCATCGACGTAACTTTGTGTAAGGGCAATTTATTACAGTAATCTTATCGTAACACTTTTACAAGGGAATTCTTGTGAGGGGTTCCAATCATGGGTATTTGTTTTTAACAAGGTATGCTGGTATTACGATTTAGAATTGCTCAGGCTCCTCAAAACAATTCTGCGGTGTGCCTCTGAATTATATAGCCCGAACAAAGTTTGCAATATTCCATAAACTAATCAAATCAAAGTAATACGTTAAACTTTATGAAGTTTTGAAACATAAACCATCACACTAAGACTTGACATATTACACCAGGTTGCATGACGAATCCGTTACTTTCACTCGATATACTTTTGCCATTTAATCAGACTTTCCTTGTTAAGGTGAGTTCTTAGCCTCACTTTTAAATCTCTTGAATGTTTTCATAAACACGTGAGGGGGATACATGCTATAAACTATGAATACAAGTGTTTTCTAAATGTATTCTATCATAATATATTATTGCTTGTGATCTAAGTCCCTTTATGCCAAAAGTCCCCACTATCATGGACCATTAATCACTTGCGAGTGAATGCGAATATTGTAGATAGGCCTATTGGGATTGACGAATCCTGTTTCTATTAGCCGGATAGGTAACCAAACGCACTATATTTGAATCTCATAGGTATATGACAATTACCTACACCGGGGGCCATTATCATTATATATATCATTATTGATATATACACAAGTCAGTTTGTGTGCCATGAGCTTAGACGCAATAATACACTATTAAACTATTTTCCATAATAATTGTACTCATTGTATTTATCATTATTTTTGGGTTTATAACAACGTAACTCACTATCTATGATGACTTGTATTCACACTATTTATCATAAACCTATGAATTTCACTCAACCATTGTGTTGACCTTTTTAGCATGTTTATCTCAGATAATTGAGCAAACTATGGCACAGAGTGGCATGAACTAAAGATGGATAAACTGTTATCATTCAACTTTATTTTTTCTGTAGATTTTGGGACCTCTATTTGTAAAAACTATGATGAATAAATGAATGATAACATCTTTTTCCAAAACGTCTCTTTATGAGTTATTTTATATTATTATGACCGTTGTTCTATGAAGTAATACCCCAGATTAGCTTCCGCTGCTATATTTATCAAAATGGGGGTGTTACATTGAGTTGCGGTTTGAGATCCCATGACTCAGACCGAGTCGACTCGGTAATTATCGAGTTGACCAGGTCAACTCAGTCAACTGAGTCAGCCAAGTCAAGGTTAAAGAAATAGAACAAAAAAGAAGACTTAAAGACAGACAGACTCGATTAAACATCATCAACAACAACAACATCACAACATCAACAACAGCCAAGCCCAATACTAACCCATCGTCACAATATCATTCAAGCCCAACAACAAATCTAACAATCTAATCCTATTCCCATCGTCACATATAATTATCAACACCATCTTCTAATCTATCCTATCTCCATCTTCAACATGACTCAAATTACATTAGAAAAGATCTCAGATATTATGTTCGTGTGTATATCAAGATTATTACAGTCCTTTTATAGATCCGAACACACGAAAATATATTTCGTCATTGATATGTGAAGGTATAACTTCTTTTAATTTTCAAAAATAAAGATTGAGGTATAATAATTATGTTACACTCAACCTTGGTTTCGTTCACAAGCCATACAAAATCATAAGATAAACCTACCCGAGACCTCCTCATGGAGACCTTGAAGACGTGTTGTGCTCGATTTGAAAAAGATGAAAGGTGCTTCTAGTTTGATTTAAGATAACAAATACAATAGAATGGTTTTGAGAGTGTATGACTGCGTCATCTTATTTGTTTAAATATTTCAGAGGACGGAAAGTTTGTCATAAATTAAGGATGTGAGAGATGGGGGCGGTTATGAAGAGTATTAAGGTTTGTGTTGACTTGCACATGTTTTAATGAAATGAGGTTGATTAGGGTTAAGTTAGAAATATATGACCCTATACATTAGGGAAAGTTGTGGATGGACAAGGGCCGAGTATAAGTTGTTCAAAGTGGGCCGAGTATTCACAAAAACCATAGGCTGAGTTTATGTAATGGATGGGCTAGAATATAATTCAATAGTATGCTAAGGTTTTTGATTATTGGGCTGCTAAAATGTTAATTGAAGTGTGTTAGTTTTTCGGATTGAGCTGGGTATTAAAACAATATCATGTCGGGTAAAGTGTAGATGATCGGGTTTTATTCCTTGGACGGGCTGTGGTGATGTTAGAATATTTTTTGAGCGGATATCCGTTAACGATCATAACACATAAAAAATCACAAACAACAACACAACAAACACAATACATTACACTAAAAACAATCGTTATCAAAATTCACCTTCACTCTTAAAGGCTATTATTGAATTTTTATGACTATGGAGTTTTTCTACGATGTTACTTATTTGGGAATGAAGTAGTATTTCACGGGGAGTGTTATTATCTCGTCTTTGATTTTTTTTTATCCACAATGAAGATGACTTGTTCGGGCATATACGGTTTGTGATGAAGATTTGGATATCACTTTAAGGAGTTACATTGTAGTACTCAATGCCTCACGTAGTTGAGGAGATTTCAAGAGGTGTTGTATTTTTTATATACTTTTGGGTTAGGGTATATGGTACTTACAGACTTGCCTCTACATTGTTCTTCGTCACAAGGATAGTACAAGATTAAGTCACAAGTCTGGGATTTTGCTTCACTATCAGGTTAGTTAAGTCGGGTTGTCTCCATCAGTGGTCATCAGTATTAGCCTACAGAATATATAAGAGGATTTAAATCGGGTTGATTAAGATAGATTTATAAAGAGAGTACCTTTCGACATCTTCTCACATAGTATTGCTTATGCAATTCACGGTTATTAAGCTAAGTCAAGCCGTTCCATTTGATAACGATTACAAAGTGTAGGATGATTCCTCACTCAGTCATCATCATAAAGGGACAAATGTGTACATCCGGTACTTAGTTGATTTTTTATGTTACCGTTTTGATGTTACAGTTTCGACTACTTAGAGGGATAAATTGCTTACACTCGGGACTTAGTTGACTTTGGTGTAGCAATTTATATCGAGCGCATCCTGGAGGGAGATACAGTGGTGCATTTCTGGTCCTTAATTGATTTTGGTGCTACGGTTTTGACTTTGTAAAAAGGGATAAAATGTGTACGTTTAGGACTGGAAGGCTTCCTAAGTGAGTCGATGTTGATGATATCATCCCTTCCCATAGAGTATCCTAAATAAGAAAGGAGGACTTTGAGAAGACTAGTGCATTAATTCTTATCAGTCTCAGGGGTGTCTGTTTGGGAGGGAGCTGAACAAAAAGATACTACACAAGAAGTTCAGAGCAGAATTCATATCAAAGCTGAAGTATTCGGATAAGAAAACTTTAAGGATGAAAAATGAGAAGCAGATTCTAGAAAACTTTGACATGACCAGAAGTGAAAGAAAATGAATCTTTTTCAAGAAGCATGCGCTAAATCAGAAACTTGCGAGAGAACCAACAGGCAAATGCAGAAAGCTTTTGAAGACGTGTCAGGAAGTTATGTGTAGAAATCCAATCAAGACCGAGATCATCGGCTGAGAAAACTTCTAAGTCATCCATCCGCATAAACTATAATAAAGCTCGTTGGCTACAAGCTTGAAGAAATAAAGCATGGAGTTATTTTCAAGAAAGATCAAGATCCTTAAATGACAATCACAAGGATACTTGAACTTCATTCTTATCAACTTTACTTATATTTTGCTGTAGGAAACATTTTAAAACCATTCACGTGTTGTCAACCCATCTTAGAGGGGAGATTGTTAGCCTTACTATTTTGTAAAGCTGGCGTCTTACATGTGAATTGGACTAGACTTGGACACTGCGTATCACGCAGGGGTTATTTATGTAAACTAGGAATAGTTTGCTTTTTCTTTCTAGTATAAATACCCCTCGTGGCTCTCCATGAGGGGTGTTGGTGAAATCATTTGTGTATCTTTCTAATTCTTAAGCTAATAAACACATAGTATTTTCTCCACCCTCTCTACTTTCTCTCACTAAAACAACAATGACATACTTTGTTTATTTTGATCAATCCCGTACCCCCAAAAAGGTGATCATGAGTCTTACATAACCGTTATATAAACCTAGAGTTTATGGAGAAGTACCACCTAGCTTTGGAATGATATACCACAAACGAATGTAGTACAATCATTGCACAAACAAACAATTCATACATCTTATTTAATTAACTTGGTTAATACGGTTTCCTTACATTAGTGCTTGACCTCTTCTTTATTGTTTATTTATCTGCTTGTGTGTGTTAATTGTCTTATCTAGTTTAGATTAAACCAAAACTCATGCCAGTCTCTCAAGCTCCCCCTATTCTGCGTTAGTTTAGGTTTAATTAGGATTAATTAGGATTAACTTAAATAATGAAAATACTAGTAAATTAAGTATTAACGCTCACTCTTAGTGATCGACATCCTACTTACCAACGAACCTGTAAAAAACTAGAAGGGGGGTTGAATAGTTTACCGCTTTTTAATTTAATGTATCGTTTGTTTATAAAAAACTTAGATTCGAATTTATGTGATCTCAATGTACACCCAATATGAACAATATAGCTAAGAAAAATAATGACAACAAGAAACAATATAAACATGCAAGTAAAGAGATAAGAGTTAGAAAGATCAAACCACAACACAAGGATTTATAGTGGTTCGGTAATGAAGCTCCTCTTCGCCCTACTCCACTCCTCGAGTACCCAACTCGAGAGTTCTCTTCACTATGTCAACATTTAGGCGGAGAAAACCGTACACAAGTATCTTACACCAATTTCCGACACTAAGCCAAATGTCGAGTCCTAATCTTAGCTAGAATCAATCTACCACACACTTGTATTTTGAGGCCTAAAATACTAACCACACTAACAAGATATCACTCACCTAAACACTAAATTAACCCGATCTAACTATTACACATAATCACACGAGATATAGATGACACCTTTACAATATACACAAATGATTTACAAGATATAATACAACTTCACAATAACAAAAACAAAACTACAATACTTCTTGATTTGATGATAAGAAGTATTCTTCTCTTGCACATGAGGAATTAAACTTGAGTCACTTGGAAACAAAAGCTTAAGATTAAATGATCAAAGGGTTGTAGGTGATGTATAGACTGATTTTAAACAGAAAAAAATAAGTGCAAAAGGTAAGAAAATCAGTGGGGAATAGTCTGTTATTTATAGGCAAAGCTAGGAGCGTTTTGGCTTGGCCGGCCCCCTTAGCTCCATGGTCGGCCCTCTTATCACTAAGGGGGGCGCCCTTATATTTAAGGGGGCCGCCGAGGCTCAAACGCTCTCTTTTTGTCTTTTTCAGGGGAGGTGCTTTCTGGAACATTTCTAGCTGTTTTTTTGGATAGAAAATTTGAATTCAAAATATTTATTTTGAATAAAATATTTTTTTTAATGTAGAAAATGTTTTGTAAAAGTTATAAAAATGTTTGTAACATTTTATAAAAAATGTGAGGTTGAATAAAAATTCTTTTGATCATAAAATGCATTAAGCATTTATTTATTCATACCTTTAAGTGATTAAATTTTTGAAATAAAAATTTACTACTAATTACTTGTTTTACGTTTAATTTTACATTGAACGTTTTTACATTTTGTGATTATCAAAACGTAGAGAGGTCAAAAAATATTAATAACGTTTTAGGCATTATTTCTATCAACAATCTCCCCCTTTTTGATGATTACAAAATCTAAACTCATTAAATGTAAAATTATTATAAAGCAAGTATTTAGTGAGTTTTATTTCCATTTCTCCCCTTTTTTGTAGAATCAAAAAGGCTTCGTCAATGATTACGCGTAGAATCGACGGAATAAACGCTCCCCCTTGGTGTGTGCTCCCCCTCGTTCGAGGGCACCTAGGAATCGAGCTATGGTAACTTTGCTACAAAAATGAGTTAGAGGAACAAACAAACAATGTTTCTAACATATAGCAAAAAATATATATATTTAAACATGGTGACAATAGATTTTAGCCAACCATCACAAACATCAATCCGTTAAACTCAACTATATATGCATATAGGACATAACTAACCAATTTGCCAATTGCATATTTAAAAACATAAAAGCCCATTATTCAACATAGAAATTGTCCATGACACACAAACATACAACTCGCATGCATTAAAAAGAAATATTATGCTTAAGGCATAATAATACATCATACATAAATTTAAACTACAAAGGTCATAATATTCTTAGAATTCCATAGGACTTGCTTGCAAAAGGTTTGGTTGAAAATTATTTGAGACATTAGTGACTAAACATAGAGCATGTTTAGTTTAGAGAAAGTGATGGTGGTGGTGGTAAATTTGGTGGTGGTGGTTGTGAGAGCATGTGTTAGATATAGGAGAACATATATTGAAGTTTTTCACTTAAGCCAAAGATGAGTCTACGGTTGTGGATACAACACAAGCATGTTGCCCCATGTGCTTCAAGTAGATTCCATGAAATAGGATGACCAAAGATAGGTGGTTAGATGGTGTTGGGTTATTGGTATGATTTGAGAGATGCATTGCTAGAAGGTTTGATAGATCTTGAAGTTGATTGATGTCATGCAATAACAGCTCTCTATTTGAGAAGAGGTGGTTGAAATTAGTTTTGGATTGTGGTTTTAATTTGCTTAACAATAACAACATCAACATAAGATCAACGAGTGAAGGTTAGTGTTGTTTGAGGTGATTTGTTTGAGGTTTATGGAAGAGTTTTTTTCTTTTGAAGTGTATTGTTGAGGAATGGTGGTTTTAGGCATGGTGTGGTGTATCAACTTCATTCAATTTCAGAGAATGACAAGGTTTCATTTTCTTCTCCATGCGGGTCTTACAGAGATTTTGGTTTCTTAGAAAGTTGATGAATGATTTTGAGAGGTGACATTAAGAGGTGATGCGATGAATGAGATGAGGTATTGAGTGAGGATAACTAATTTATAACGGGAAAATAAATGTGATTAGGGATAAGTGTAACCTATGTTATGGATAGGTTCCAAGATATGTATGTGAGATCTGGGAAATTAAATAGCTGATCCTAGGTAAAGGGAGTAAAAAGTAGAGAGGAAAGAGTAAAATTTATGATCTGGTAGGCCGACCCCCTTAAGTATATGGCCGCCCCCTTATCAATAAGGGGACCGCCCTTAGGAGCTAAGGGGGCCGTCCATCTGATGATTTCCAGACTACCCAGATTTTGAATTTTGGCTAAAAAATAGCAATCATGACTATGAACACTTAGCAAGCAAAGTTATATCTTATGCAAAGAAACTATCACAACTAATGTTTATAACATAAGAAATTTCTTATAACTACATTACTTAAGACCTAGGTAAGTCTTCAACTTTTCATTCTTGTTATATAATTCCCTAATTACTTTCAAGTATCATCATGATGCCCCAATGAGACTCATATCCATGAGAAATATTGTGTTGTAGGTTGTGTAAGTTTGTATTAATAGACGTGATGTGTCTAAATAAACTAGTGAGTAACATTATACCCTGTAGACACAAGTCATAACGATAAAAGTTCATACTTGTGATTTAGATTTAAAGTCCTAGTGTGTGCCTAAATGAAACAAATGTGGAGTAACGATTATTTCGACTCTAACTAAAAGAAAACCCAAGAAATAATCTAAATGCTCCTTGATTTAATTTTGCTCAACCAAGAATGTTGAAAATATATATATATATTGGATTATATATTTTAGCAATAAGTATGAGATCATCGTATGTGTAAGAAAACGTTTTTAGCATATATATATTGAAAAATAATTTTCATGAGTTCCTATCGAAGAAAGTTTTTCAAAAAATAAATTAGGATTATATAATATATGTGAAAATATGGTATTTATAATCATCAAACATGGAGATTCAAAGTAGGTATGATAATCAAGTGTTCATAAATGTGCGACTCCTAGACTATGGAGCACAATAGTTGATTATCCAAAGAGAAAATATCCTAATTTTTGACTTTTGCAAAATAGAATCCTAAGACAACGAGAATCGAGAGAGGAATAATTGAAAGTAATTACACTTAACTTATAATTTTGGAAAATTTTAGTGATTCTTAAGTGAGATGAGATAATTTTAGTTTTGGTAATATGATTACTTCAACGGATGTTGGGAATTAAACTCATTAGACTTAGTACTGCCTAGTCAAAGTGTAGTACTAGCTAAGCTAACTATGGCCTAGTATAAACCAGTTAGTACTGCTAGAAGATTGTTAGTACTGCTAGGTATAAGTTAGTACTGCTAGTACTAAACTTAACACTGCTGATAAAGACTGAAGACTTCTTGAAGATAAAGACATGTGAAGAGATAAAAGCGTGTTTTGTGATATGTATGGAATGATTTAATGTATATCCTACATAATTAGAAGATATGTTGATATCTTATAGAAGTTTAGAAGATTTGTAGTTATCTTGTAAAGTACTTCTTGGTGTATAAAAGGAGATCCTAGTTTTATGGATTAAGAAACACAACAAATTGTCTTTCATTGTAGCTTCAAGGTTCTAAACCCTAGTACTAGACACAGTACTTGTATTATTTATCATAATAATATTGAAGCTTTTTGGTTACATTCATTGTTCATTCATTCTACTGCATCACAATTTACTATTACATTGATATTCTTCTAAGTACTAAAGAGTAGATTCCGCATACTCTTAGTATCAATAAAGTTTCTAGCATAGTTGTCTTGAATCTATTCAATACAACTAACCCTTTAACAAGGTTTGCAAGATCTAGTTGGGATCAACAAGTGGTATCAGAGCCTTATGTTCTGAAACTTTGATCTAGAAGTTATGGAATTTGAATCTACATAGAGTAATACTACTGCTAAGTTACCCCTACTCAAACTAGGTGAGTATGAGATGTGGGTGATAAGAATCAAGCAATACTTCCAGGTAAGAAACTATGCTCTATGGGAGGTCATAGAAAATGGTAACTCATGGGCATCTGTACCACAAACAACCCAAGAGAATGGTACTTCTGTTACAAAGATGTCAGTACATGTAACTGCTAAAGAAAAGACCAACAAGAAGAATGATGTGAAGGCTAGAAGCTTGCTACTCATGGCTCTTCCCAATGAACATCAACTTACTTTCAGTCAATATAGTGATGCTAAAATAATGTTTGCCGCTATCGAAACACGATTTAAAAGTAAGTTAAGCCACGAATAGAACGACAGAAGACACTGTTAAGAACAATATGGAAAATTTCAATGTCATCAAGTCACATATGTTCTCTGACTCCATATCTTTAACAGACTTCCAAAAGATTTTAGTGGAGTGGGGCGAAGTGCGCGCGAGAGAGGAGAGTTGTGGTCATCACTCAAGAAGACTTAAATTTAAAATTTCTGAGAAACTTGCCTCCTGGGTGGAATACTCATGTTGTAGTCTGGATGAATAAGGCTGATATTGAAACAATGAGCATTGATGATTTATACAACAACTTTAAAATTGTTGAACAAGATGTAAAGAAATCTGTTGGTGCAAGTAGTGGTGCTCAAAACTTAGCCTTTATTACTGCTCCAAGCACTAGCAGTACTAATGATGTTAATACTGATAATCCTGCATATGAAGTTAGTACTGTTAGCCCTAATATTAACACTGCTTGTCTACAAGTTAGTACTGTTAACTTCAGTGATAATATTGTGTATGCTTTCATGGTTGAGAATCCCAATGGTTCTAATCTCCTACATCGGGACTTAGAGCAAATTCATGAAGATGATCTGGAAGCAATGGATTTGAAGTGGCAGCTCTCTCTGTTAAGTATGAGGGCAAAAATGTACTTTCAGAGAACAGGAAAGAAAATTTTCATTAATGCTAATGATACTGTTGGGTATGATAAATCCAAGGTAGAGTGTTTCAACTGTCACAAGATGTGACACTTTGAGCCAAGGGATATAGAGCACAAGGAACAAATAGGTCAGTTCAAATATCAAGACACCATTAGGAAGAATGGAAACAATGAAGACACTATTCAACAGCAATAGTGGCTATAGATGGAGTAGGTTTTTTGACCTGGATGATATGGCAGAAGAACAGGTTCAGACAAACATGGCCTAATGCATGTTCAGACTCTGTGTATACAATGATAAAACTAACGGCACTAAAACTTGTCTAAAAAAACTATGATACTACTTAAGAAACTAGTATGAGAAGTTAATTGTTAATCTTAATCAAACAGAATTTATATCACTACTTATAAAAGAGGTTTAGCAACCGTAGAAGAAACATACTTAACACATGTAGAAAAAGAATGAGGTTTCTTTTTAGTAAGATTTGTAGTTCTTAAAAAGAGAAGTAGCTTACAAAGACTATGAAATAAATGTGCTTAAAAGTGAGTTTGAAAAAGTTAAGCAAGAAAAAGAGGGCATTGAATTTAAAATAGAGAAATTTGATAATGCCTCAAAGAGCTTAAAAAGTTGTTAGAGAGTCAGATAACTAAAAAAAGTAAAAAGGGTTTGGGGTATAATGTGGTTCCTCCACCCCATCCTTTAATCTATAATCCATCTAAAAAACTTGATTTGTCTTATTCTGGTCTTGATGAATTCAAAGACCCTGAATTCAAAAGTTATGGTTCTAAGGGTAGTAAGCTAGAGTCTAACATTATTTGTGATACAAAATCAGATGATTCTAAGGAAAATTCTGATAACTCTCTGGTAAAAGAACAAGTATCAGAAGACACAAATAGCTTTGTTGAGTCTTCACTTAATGTTGATAAAGAAACTGTTTTTCTTGATAAAAAGATAGAGTTTTTGTAAAACCTAAAAACTCATGAGAAACCAGTTAGAAAAGTCATTTAGATATGCTGATAATGTAGAACATCACAAAGTCCTAGGGGGAACCAAAGAAACTGAAATGGACAGAAGTCCAATCAACTAAGAAGTGATTTTGTGATGTATAAACATACAGCTTGCTTTATTTTGTAGAGTTTTGATCATGTGCAAAGAGCTTCATTGTAAATACCATCAAAAGAAAGATGGTATATGGGGAATAATATAACAGGTTAACTACAACTATACTACCAAACCTGACTTCACCCTTACATGCTCAAATGAACATGGTTTCCAAGAGCAAGTTTAATAAACACGGGCCCTAAAACCATTTAATAAAGGCCAGACAATTAATGACTGCTCATCCTAAATCTACAGTTTTTAGTGCTAAACCAATGTCACATTTTTTACGTTCAAAATCAGTAACAATCAACTGTAAGAAGCCTTATCAATCAAAAAATAGTAATTAACAAACATAAGTTTACCCAAAAAAATAATACTGCCAAGGCAAAAGTAATAATACTGCTAGGACCAAAAGCAGTTTAATACTACTAGGCCACATTCAGCAGTACGTTAATGCCCCCCTGGTAGGGTTAATCAGAAAATGAGTAAAGCCTTAGCATTGATTGGGTTTGAGGACAACCTACCAAACCTGATAGTGCATCATTCACCTTAAAAAACACCAACTACATTGAATGCACGAGGCAGACCAAGCATATTCTGCTTGGTCACCAAAGGAAACTAATTTCTTATTTGTATGTGCAGGGCATGCCACACAGGATAGCGCCGTTATTTAATTGACAATAGGATGCTCAAGGCACATGACTAGGACATAGCTTATCTCTCAGATTTCAAGGAATTTGATGAAGGTTATGTTACATTTAGGGGAGGAGCACATGGTAATAGAATTTCTGGTAAAGGAACACTTAAAACTGATAGCCTTGATTTTGAAGAATTTAAACTTTGTCATGATAAATTTCCTTTTTAGTGTCTCACAGATGTGTGACAAAAAAGAACTATGTCCTTTTTACTGACACTGAATGTCTTGTCTTATCTCCTAACTTTAAGTTGGCTGATGAAAGTCAGATACTTCTTAAAATTCCTAAAAAGGACAACATGTACAGTTTTGATATGAAGAACATTGTTCCTAAAGAGAGTTTAACTTGTCTTGTTGCAAATGCTACATCAGATGAATCAATGCTCTGGCATAGGAGAACTTGGTCATATTAATTTTAAGAACATAAATAAGCTTGTTAATGATAATCTTGTAAGAGGTTTGCCTACAAAAACGTTTTGAAATGAACCAAAACCTGTGTTTCTTTTCTTTAAAGGAAGCAACACAAGCTTCTTTGTATGTCAAAGTTCTGAATCCAATTACTAACCTTTGTTTTATAGCTTCATATGGATTTGATTGGTCCAACTTTTGTGAGTAATTAATGCATAAGAAGTATTGCTTAGTAGGTACACTGATGATTATAGCAATGTTTTACTTGGGTTTTCTTTTTAACAAACTAAAGGATGAAAACCAGTGAGAATTCGCAAGAATATTTATCAAAGGAAAATAGAAAACTATATGAAAATAAAGTGAAAATAATCAGGACTGATAATGGAACAAAATTTAAGAATAAAGTTATGGATGATTTTTGCAGAGAAAAAGGTATTAAGAGGGAATACAGTGTAGCCAGGACTCCTCGGCAAAATGGTGTGGCTAAGAGGAGGAATAGGACACTAATTGAGGCTGCTAGAACCAAGTTAGTTGACTCTAAGTTACCTACCACATTTTAGGCTAAAGCAGTTAGTACTGCTTGCTATGTACATAATAGGGTCTTAGTAGTCAAGCCTCATAACAAGACACCTTAGGGACTTTTTAGAGGTTTTAAACCAGCTCTAAGCTTAATGATACCGATTTGGATGGTCAATGTTACCATTCTTATACTTTAGACAATTTTAGAGGCAAGTGATGGCAAAATGTGAATGAAGGTTTTCTTTGTTGGACATTCCTCAGTAAGTGAAGCTTTAGGGTATCCAACAACAGAACTAGAGGTTAGAAGATAAATGCATATTGGGTTTTTAGAGAATAAGCCTATGATAAAGGGAATGGTCCAAAGTGCTGTTTGATAGGATTCTCTGGTCCAAACTATGAATTATGTACCAGTAGCTGTAGGTATAATCTCAAATGAATTTGCAGGTACACAAGGAGAACTTAATGCAGGTACATCTACTTAGAAAGAAGAAATCAGTCAAGATTGCATTGTGATGCCAATTTGGAAAAATGCTTCATACCTTTGGAATCCAACCCTTCCAAAGATGTGGAAGAGTAACCAAACTTTGCTGCTGATGATCAAAAAGCGGTGAAGATGGTCCACATAATGAGCGTATGAAAAAGATAATCTGAATATGATCAGCATCCAAAGGAAGTAATGCTGTTTGACAACATGTTAAATACTGCCAGTCCTGTAAGTAAAACTAGGTAGTTTAAACTTAATACTTATTGATGCCATCAGTAAATACTGCTAGTTCAAATGATTAAAATAGCCCTCAAGACATGTTCAAATTAGGAGCTAGTCATACACTTGAGATAACTCATGTTGAGTTCTTCAGTGATAAAAAAGAGCCAGAAGTTGATTTGGGGAACATCACTAATTCCTTATACAGTTTCAACCACTCCAATAAAGAATCCATAAAGATCACCCAATTAAAAAATGTGATTGGTGAAGTGAAGTCCACTATTCATAACAATAAGAAATGACAAAATCTACTTATGAACAAGGATTCTCACATGCTGTTATTACCATAAAAACATATGATACCCTGAATACTTGTTTATATTCTTGTTTCTTATCACAGATTGAACCCACAAGCATTGCTAAAGCTCTATCTAATTCATCTTGGGTGGAAGCAATGCAGAAAGAACTACTGTAATTCAAGCTACAACAGGTTTGGAAACTTGTGGATTTGCCTAATGAGAAGAGGGCCATTGGAACAAAATGGGTCTTTAGAAATAAGAAAGATGAAAGAGGGATTGTGATTAGGAATAAAGCAAGGTTGGTTGCACAGGTCCATAGGACAAGAAGAAGGTATAAGACTAGATAATTAATTTTGCTCCAGTGGCAAGAATTGAGGCAATAAGATTGTTTTTAGCCTATGCTTTTTTATGGGTTTTCTGGTATATCAAATAGAAGTGAAGAGTGCATTCTTATATGGAACCATTGAGGAAGAGGTTTATGTTACTCAAACCCCTAAGATTAAAGATCCTACCATTCCCATACAAAGTTTATAAGCGTGGTCAAGAAAACTTTATTGGTTGCATTAAGCTCTAAGAAGAGCATGGTATGAAAACCTTTGCTAACCTATCGGATGGTCAAATAGGTTTAAAAAAAGAGGGTAAGATAGAACAGACATTGTTTATCAATAAGCTAAAAAGGAGATATTAATGCTTGTACAGTTAAATGTTGATGACATTATCTTGCTCTACATACAAGAGCTATGTACCTGCATATGTGATAACATATAAAGGGATAAGGTTTTAGATGAGTTATATGGTAGAACTTACTTTCTTCTTAGGATTAACAGGTAACACAGAAGAAGATGGAAATATTTATCAAGTCAAGAGTAAATATTAGCTGAATTTTGAAGAAATTCAACTACATGAAATGTTTTAAGTTTGCGTTCTACTCCAGTTGATTTAAGAAAAGCCGTTAGTCAAAGATTGGAGATCTGAAGATATTGATGTACATCTCTATAGATCTTATGATTAAGGTGCTTGATGTATCTCACTGCATCTAAGCCAATATTATTTTGCAGTATGTGAGGTGCCAGAATCTAAGTACACCACGACACATATCTCTTAGTAAAGAATTTTTAGATATTTGAAAGGCAAACCAACTTTAGGCCTTTGGTATTCTAGGGATTCTCCATTTGAACTGGTTGCTTATACTGATAGTGACTATGCTGGAGCAACTCAAGATAGGAAGTCTACAACTGGAGGTTGTCAGTTTTTGGGAAACAGGTTGATATCTTGGCAGTGTAAGAAGCAAACTGTGGTTGCCACTTCTACAACTGAAGCTGAATATGTGGCTGCTGCTAATTGTTGTGGACAAGTACTCTGGATTCAAAACCAATTGCTGGATTATGGGTACAATTTCATGAACACTGTCATTAATATTGACAATAACAGTACTATCTGCATTATTGAAAATCCTGTTCAACATTCTAAAACAAAACATATAGAGATTAGGCATCATTTTATAAGAGATTGCAATGCTAAAAAGTTAATACAAATGGTTAAAATTCATACTGATTATAATGTTGCAGATCTTCTTACAAAAGGTTTTGATGCTGGAAGGTTTCAGTACTTGGTCTCAAGTATTGGAATGCTTAATCCTTAAATGTCTATATCTCTTTATGTTTTCGTAAAAGTTTTGTAAAGGATTAATACTGTTAGTTTTCTCAATTAATACTGCTAAGTATAATTAAAACTGCTAGTTATACTTAAGACTGCTTGTTAAAACTGTTAGTCATACTTAATGCTGTCAATAAGAAAATACTTTGGATCTTGTATTTTTGTGTTATGAACTAACATCTGCAGGTAAAGCATATTGAATATCTGATGTTGAATGCTTCACCTTTGAAGAAACGTTTGAGAGAAAGTTAATGATCATGGATCACAGTTTTTAACTTTTATTCATGGGTTATGCATAAATATGGATCCTCATGAATTCTCACATGTCTATCTAGTCTTTTCTAGTGTGCTTGTGATGAATAGAGGCATGTTGTTGTATAATTATTGAAGACAGAGTTAATACTGTTAAGCAGAAAATTACTACTGCTAGGCAAAAGTTACTACTGCTGAGTGCCAAAGTTACAACTGTTGAGCAAATTCTTATCTCTTGAAGCATTGTTTGAGGGGAGGTCTATTATGTCAATATGCAGTCAAGTATGGATGGAAGGATATGTTATATCAAAAGTATGTTACAAGAATCAAAAGCATCTAGGCAAGTCAAAAGAGGTCGGGACACCAAGATACCTCAGTCTAGTGGCCCCCTTGAAAAAGGTTGGTGATGAGGCTGTCCATAAGGAGTTGGGTGACAGAATGGAAAGGGCTGCCACTACTGCTTCTAGCTTAGAAGCAGAGCAGGACAGTGGTAACATCAAATAAGACTCAATCCATGGCAACACTTAATGAATTAACTCCTTAGAGAATTGGTTCAGGTAGTGGTCCCAGGTGCCAAGATACCATATTGGGGGATGTGAATGCTCAAACTAGGTTTGAGATTACATCTAAACAGTCCAATGATCCACCTCTCTCAAGAGGTTACACACTTGGAAGTGGGGAGGACAGTATGAAACAATTGGAATTGATGGAACTTTGTACACAACTGTCATATAAAAAAACAGAAAGAGTGTCTTGGTGAGCCAAAAAGAAATGAGAGATTAAGTGAGCTTAAAAAATAGAAAGAGAGATGTGTGCATAAAAACAGAAATGAGTGATTATGTGAGCAAAAAGAATTGAGAGAAAATGTAAGCATAAAAACAGAAAGAGAGCTTGTGAGAACCAGATTTGATGATGAAAATTGATTTTTGATTGACATTTGGGTAATTACTGGTGTTTTGAGGTTAATGCTGCTAAGCATACAGTTTCTACTGCTGGTATACTTTAATGCTGCTAAGCTTATGTTGATGCTGTTGGGTTCAGTTAATGCTGCTAGGCTTATGTTAATGCTGCCAGTTTAAGTTCCTGCTGCTGAGGGTGAATTTATAAATACTTCGATTCAGGGTTTCATTTACTTCCTTATTCGGTTTCATTCATTCAAACACTCTCTAAACATAAACCCTAACTCAATTTTCATCTTTGATCATCAAAATGAGATATGTTATCAGCTGCTAAAGCTTACGGTAAAGCAGCAAAAAGGTCAATGATAGGTTTGAATGCATCTTCCTGAGTATGATGAAGACTTTTAAAGAAGAAACTTGAAGATTCAGAAGATGAACATCAAGTTTAGGGGAGGATTGTTGGGACTTAAAAGACTTCATGGATTCTTAAGGTTACTACTGCTTATGTTTATTAGTGCTGCTGGTGAAAAGATTACAACAGCTTGAAGACTTTCTACTGTCAAGAGGATAAAGACGGATTAAAGAGATAAAGATTGTCTGGAGAACAAGAATACTTGTGAAGATAAGTATTGAGATATTTATGTACAAGATATACATAATGTATTTATTTAAAAGATTACGTTTATGTTTAGAAAAGATTAAGATATCTTAGGAATGTATTGTAAGCCGACTAGGACTCCTTAGTCTATAAAAGGGGGCTCTAGGGCATTAGTTGGGATATCAGTTTTGCATATAAGTCTTCATAGTTGTCAAAGTCGATTAAGAAAAGCTTCAAGGTTGTAAACCCTAGTACTAAGTGAAGAGTACTCGTATTATTGATCTAATAATATTGGAGTGTTTGGTTTTATCTTTGTTTGTTCAAGATTATTGTTTTATTCATAATTCTTCTAGGTATTGAGGTGTAGATTCCGCATACACTTTAATATACATACAAAGTTTCTACAACAAGTTATTTTGGATTTATCCAAGGTAATTTAACCTTAGACAACCTAAGGAATCGATCTAGGTTTGGGATCAACAAGGGATTATTAATCACAATAAACCACAATTCATCATAAAAATCACCACCGTCAACACGGTACAAAATCTGAATAAACTGACAAAAGTCAAATAGTCAAAGGACTATAAATGAAATATTCAGAACACAAAAAGGGCAAAGGTTACACCGTATTCCTGCAAAGCCATGATCATTAGCTTGGCAGACGGCGGAGACAATGGCGGCGGTAGCGGCTGACGGCACATGATGTTGGCAAAGGTGATGGCAGAACTAAACGGTAGTGGCGGAAAAATCTGATATGTGAGACGGTGAAATTTGGTGGTTTGAAGAAAGAAAGAGAAAGATGTTTGTGTTTTTTAAGAGAGATAAAATAGAGAGATGAAAATAGTGTAATGAATTTTGTTAGTGTGTTAGGTTTTTATACTCGTATTTGAGTTTGTGGTTTATACTTAAATGATGTTTAATGGACCGTTACAAATGGACCACATGAATGCAGCAGTTACAATTAAACTGAATTGATGACAATATCAATGTTAGCAGTTACAAGTTGACTGTATTAAAAAACGTATATGGGCCGTTACAGCTTTACCATTTAATTGGTTATTACATGTTTTGGGTTGTTACAAGTTTTAGTTATTAAAATATTTTAAAGGCTTTTAAATGTGTATGATGAACATTTTCTAATGGTTTTACATCTTTCCCAATAAAGTAATATTTTTTACTTAATTTTTTACGACTTTTAAAAATAGATGAGCTAAATGCTTTATAAAGTAGTGTAGATAATTTACATTCATATACTTTCCATCCATGAGACCGTGACTGCTAGTAAGTTAAGTTAAAAGTTGGACGCAATAAAAAACAATCATCAATTTTTTAAAATACTCAACACCAATTTCACAATTATAATTGTTAGACATTTTAAATTTTCACGCTATTCACCAGTTATCACCCGGTTTGTATAACACAAGTTTTGAAAACCCGCGCTTCGCTGCGGCCGAGTTTTGTTAATATTTTTTCGTTTAACGTAACATTTTTTGGAATTGCTTGTTTCGTATAAAAATTTGAAACACGCGTATAACTGCTCCACGTTGTGACGAAGCATTTTGAACTGCATATATTTTTTTTGAAAATCAATAATCAGATACCACTTATCACCTTACCCATGCTTAAAGAAACACCAAAAAGTATGCACACAGGAAAGCAATGTGTATAGCACTATAACATGAACAATTGATTAAGAAACTTAAGAATATTGATTTTATTTATACAAACAGGATATGCAAATGTATTTGTACATGATAATGGAGTCTGCCTTGTATGGACAGAATGCACAAAAGCTTTTAAAAAAAAGTGACCAAGTCCAGACGGCTTCTTATGAAGGAGTTGCTGTTGTCTAAGGGACGATCTGCAAATAACCTATAGAGAACATGCAGAGTCACTATATATTTTCAGCTTATAAGGAAAGTTGCTAATAAAAGAGATGAAAATGCATTGGTCTGATCAAATTACCTCACCATGACAGTACGTAGAAAGGGTCCAACTCAAAAGGAAACAGCCACAACCAACCGATTCAGAATTCACCTGATGCTGAAAGTAAGGAAAATCGAAACTCTCAAGAGTGCAGCTGGTGCTATATGCTAGTCTTATAGTTTGCATTTATAGAGTACGCGGAATTATAATCGAAACTCTCAAGAGTGCAGCTGGTGCTATATGCTAGTCTTATAGTTTGCATTTATAGAGTAAGCGAAATTATAGTTGTTCATGGCGGATAGGGAAAGACAACAGTTACAAACTCTAAGTGCGCCCTTAGCCTATGCAACTTCACTCATACACACAACAAAAAAATAGTAATTATTGACGAAAGGAAGAATTCATATAATCCAATAGAACATAAAATTGCGAGTAAAAGGCCGGACCCTTTTTTTCCCTAGTCTCTGCACCAACCATTTAGGCATTGTCATGCAAGAATATTGTCGAGGCAAGTGGCAGCCGTAAGAGATGGTATCCCTTCTAACCTTAGCGAGATATTTGGTCAACATATTAGCACCGTAACCAAAGCCAACAACCATTAGAGATTAGAGTTGTCCAAGGACTGCCCTACATTTAATGAAGTGTACAGCCGTGTTGATATCATCGATGTCGTGAGCCGCAAATAAGAGTGGTATGATCATTCAATGCATGTGTCGGATAAGGTTTCCGATTCATCATCATCCTGCAGTTAATGAACCACAGGCAAGTTATACAGAAAAAATAATAAGAATAATAAGTTCTAAAGCGCAAATCCAAACACCCCTTAAGTCTGACCGTAGGTGTCTAACGTGCTGATAATGCTAATATTTAGACAAAACTGTGTACGAAGCATCATTAGTTTTTTTCCTGCAATTGCCATGGGGGCGATTCCAACGTCAAACGGGCCAAGGATGTTTGAAAACTAACTTAATCACTCACAAAAGGCAACGCCAAACACCCCTAGCAGGTTACACATCATGATTCACAATTATGGAATGCTTGTGTGACACCAACATATGCAAATTTTCAAACTTACAGAATAAATAACAAATTCAAATTAATATATTACCACGCCTAGAATGTCCTCTTTCAGTTTCAACGAACCCTAAACAAATCATACGAATTATGCGAAGCTAAAATGGACAACAACACAAAGTGAAGCTAATGGAATGATTGTATAAACAGCTTAATGCAGAAGTAATATGGTTTGAATTTTACCATGTACGTGTACCCCGGGATTGAACCCGTGTGCGTATCTCATCGACTGTCATTACGCTACCTTCTAAGCCATTTTCCTAAAGCTCTTTCAGCGGGTTGTATCGTGTTCTAACACCAAGAAAATGTGTAGCAACTTCCATTGTCTGCCACAAAATTAATTGGCCTTCTTAGGAAACATTTATAAAGATAGTAATAATTAAAATCAGTTTCTATTTCACATATCCAAAAATCAAGCTACAGTTTGTATGGGCCATCGGCAATAAGCTACAAAACAATCATACAACCTAAGGCGCTTAATCTGTTATGGTTTTTGGAAAATTTTGTATAAGAAAGTGAAACATGATTGACTCTTCCATATCCACCCCCTATTAGCTTTTCCAGTATTAGTGAACCATATGATCTTAATAAGCTCATGAAAAATAATCCAGTGAGTACCAGTGCAAATGACGGTCGTATCGAGTTCTATTAAAATTGTTCTATCAGCTTATGCAGTGGGTTAAATCTCATAAGCTGATATGCAGTGGGTAATGCATATCGGTTTAGACTCAACTAACTCAATCATCATCGATTCTGATCACCCAATCTCTGTTGTCATATTCCTACATAATCTGGTAGGCCTGTGTCCTGCCCCAAATTGTCACGGCCTCAGAAAACATATTAAGTAGAAAAGATGTGCTCACAAATTATCTTAATAAACAAAACTCGCTATAATTAAACTAATCTCAATCTGGGTCATATCAGAACAAAGGTTCTAAAGTCATTCCTAATGCTTCTTTGACTAATTTGAATTTCAAAAAGACTTTCAAAGTTATAAAAAGTTACAGAAAAGCAAATAAGTGAATTGGTAAAAGAAAAAATACTGGAAACATAAAAATTATGGGTAAGAAAAAAAAATAAGCACAACAATAAAACCTATGCATCAAGTAACAGGGATCATTATCCCGTTCTTAACATAGTTAAACTTTTTAAAAGAAAATATACCCTAAACCACTAAAAGGCTAACAGAAGGTTAATCCAAACACCCCCTAAGTTATTAACCATACATTGTATACCAAGGAAATAAAGACTTATATGAAGTGACAACGGATACACTGTCACATATTTTAACATCACATATTTTAACATCCCCAAGTTAATTGGCAAAAGATCATTGTTTAAAAGCCAAAAACCATTAACTAACGTTGATTTATGAGACTTCAAACGTATTTCAGCAATAATACATACTAAGACGCCACTATAGTTGTTGACTTGTGTATTCAGGTTTCCGTTGTAGTCGTTCCCATACGTCTAAGATTTGAACTTAGTTTGACTCGCTATAATTCGAGCTATTATATGTGATCCTAGCTCTAGGAGTATAAGATTTGGATTTACATTTATGTTGGCAAGATAACAACAACAGTACACACAAAAAGCAACCACAACCACTTCAAGTGGTTCAAGTAGAAAAAGAAAGGCATGGCTAGATCATTTTAAACCCCTAAGTCTGATTACGCCAACACGTAAATATGTAAAAAAAATCCTGACCTTGATATGTAAATGTAACAATAAAGAACGACCTGCTAGTGAAGCAATGTTTAAGATCAACTTGGCCCATTTCATCCGCACAACCTGTTAATGTAAAAAACAATCAAAATTTTGTCAAATGCTACATCCACATACGGTGTCGGATCAATCACCTCCCATTTCAGCAAGAATAATCGTGCATACACAAATCAGACGTTATACTATATATGTTATTATTGTCTATAATAATTTTAAGAATTAGGGTTAGAATACTTACATAAATTGTGAAGCTTTATTTTTCAATCAGACGTTATAGGTTTCGCCGGAAAACTCAAAAGATCGAAGGAGGCCGTTGTTTGTGTGTGTGTTGAGAAGTGAAGTTATTGTTTAAAAAAATTATTTAGACTCAAAGAAAATAAGAGATGAGAGACACATGGCTTTTTTTTGTGCTTATAGGTATACAGGGAAGAAGAGATGAGAGACACCTGGCTTGTTCTTGTGCTTAGGAATGTAAAGGAAAGAAGAACGTGTGAGAAAGATGAATGAAGTTTACATTTGTTTAATATGATTAAAATATTAATTTAGTGATTAAAATAATGATACTGTAGCATTTGTGAGAGGAACACAAAATGATCTTTAGTATATAGTAGTAATTCCCCACCATTATCCCAAAGAATTTAGAAAATATAATGGCAAAATATAATTAAGAGTGACTGGGCATTATTTTTGTTTTTTATTTGTTGTATTTTTTTGTATATTTTAGTTTTATATTGTATTTTTATTTTCGTATTGTATTTTTATTTAAATAAAATGAATTTAGTATGTTTGGAAAAATAGAAAAAATAAAATAAAATTGTGGGTAAGTGATGCCTAAATGGCTTAACGTGTAATATGTTATGTGTGAGGGGGTATTTTGAGAGGTAGTTACAACCACTAGTAAATCAAATTAAAACAAAGTGAGTAGACTGTCAAAACGAAACGAAGGGATGATGAAATGATCCAGATTATCTAGAAAGGAACTTTATTCACTTGAGAATAAAGGCGTTTTTTATGACATTTACTTTGAATCTATATCACAATAAGAACTTATACAACAATCTAATACACACAACATATCGATTTTATTAGTACCATGACCACCATCTACTTGGTGGACATGGAGTTACAGTTATTATCATAAAAGTTTCCATGCTTTGCCTCCATTCGTATTATATTTCTTTAGCCTACCAAATATCATAACGACAATAAGAATTAGCTTTCCCTCGTCACTCCACTTCCCTGAAAATCCATACCACTTGTTTTCACAACTTGCATCTTGTCTCAGTCGACGATCACAGCTGTAACCTGTTGAGAATCCGACGTTTCCATATGCACTGCAACCAGTTTAAATTCCAGATTATTCTAGATAGTTGTTGAGACTTTTTAAGGATAAATTCATCAAGAATCATTTTTTGTGGTGCAAATGCAGGATCACACAAACACTGAATGTATTATGCTTAATTTATTTTATGCATATCTATGAATATTATAGTCCAGTGGGAATTACATTTCTAGCTGCCCACTTTCTCAGTGACGGATACTATTTTTAACAAAAGAAAAGCTCTAAAAGAACCTTGTCTGATAGGAACGATATTCAAGTTGTTTTGTCCATATAGAATATGAATTAAGTGGAAGCAGAAATTTTCTTAAGGATCACACGTTTGTATTCCTTCATGTCACCATGCTAGATCACAAAAAACAGTTTTGACTCTTGAGAGAGAGATAGGTAATGTTAATACCTTATGACTTCAAGGACAATGTTCAGAACATTGAAGTTGAGGGGATCTTGAACCATCTGTTTTCTCTCGGTTATGCAGACAAGGATGATAAAGATGACCAAGTAAGAGAGTTGTGAGAATTTTAGGCTCTCTATACCCTTGCTATCTCTTTTGCTCCCTTGTTCACAACTCTCTTCCACCCACTTATTACTCAATCCTAGGAAAATTAGCAACAACCATATGTTTTGTTTTACTGACACTGGACTCACAAGGTAAAAATGATTAATGACCAAACAAAAAAAATGTCTTATTATACTTTTGTGTGTCCGATGATGTGACAAAGTATAAGTATCCAAGCTATCCAATGATCATTGTCTAATTTTTTGGTATCTATAATGATTTAATTATTGACTTAGATGCTTAATTTTCGAGTGTACAGTCCATCTGGTCATCAACGTTTTCATAAGGATTTCTTTTATCAAATCTAAGTTAGAATCTTCAAGTTTACACCATACATATCCTAATTCTTTTTTTTTAATGAGGCCCATAAGAATACACATCAAAAGGATAGACAGAAGCTAGAAGCATATGTATCCTGATTCGTAGTTGATATTTTTGAAAGTGCTATGGAGAAGGATGCCATTAAAAAAAAGATGATACTTTTAATGGAGCGTTAGATGTTCGTCTATTCTTTACTGTAATTTTTAGCAAATATGTTTGGTACCTTTCTTAAAAAAATGTAACTATATCTATATTACATGGTGTTAATGAAGGCCATTAATGGTATTAAGAGGGATAAAGGGTGACTAACATCATCACGACGAACAAGACCAATACAGCAGCACTGATGGTTGAGAGGTCGACAATGGATTCACCAGTATGTCGCGTGTTTACGGTCTGAAACAAAATTCCAACAAGTTTTTGGTAGACATTCATGTCACTCAGAGAGCCTGAACTCCATTCCATTGAGGAAAATAAGATAAACTGGACCATGATAAAACCTAACACGGTAATCGTTAGAAGGGATGAATGTAGGGATGGTAGAAGTTGATGATACCCTAGTACTCTGGAGTTCTCTAACAAGTACACAGTTTCGCGTTTCTTGGTGAATTTTCCTATGGCCCAAATTGAAAATCTTAAAGCTGGAGGGTACAAAGTATTACCTAATAGAACTTGTGGGATAAGGATTAACAACAAACCAGTGTTTTTTCTAAAGGGCAACATGTTTTCGTTAGTTGGAACAAACCCGCAGTTTGCAAAGGTCGAAACTACGGTGAATATGGAAAAAGTGAGTGTGTGTAGACCCTTCCGCCTCAGTATCTTTTTACCACTTGAGATTACATTTATGTATATCAAGACCGAGACGACACCCAAAAATTGGACAAATACTAGGTAAAACAATACCACAAGACCCAAAAACTTGAAGGATTTGAACTTCAGATCCTCCATATTGACATCAGTTGTAGAGACAGTTTCACAACTAAAAACTTCAGATTTGGCATTAGAACCACATTCAAGGATTGCGAGCTCGGTTTTATTCATAAAATTGGAATGTGGCTTGAGGTAACTCATAGATGGATCAACTTTATTACCCTCCTTAGGAGAAACCTTAAGAAAAAATTTACGGATATACAATGCAACCATTGAAGTGAAAACCTCACCACCAATGAACATAAGAATTGTCAAAATGACTAGTTGGTCGTTGGAGAAAACCTCCATTTCAACGGTGGACATGCTTGAGACAGTGGCTGCAGAGACTGAGGTGAAAAATAAGTCCAAGCTCCTAGGGGTGAAAGTGGTTGTTCTTCCATCCAATGACTGGAGGACAAAAAACCCTATGGATGAAATAAGGAGAAAATAGAACAACTCTAATGCAAACTGGTTGCCACGTAGACGAAACCATGTAAATCGACACAAACATGAACAACTACAAAGTTGTTCTAGCTTCTTACTAATATTGGAAAACACCTTCATGGTTTTTAGGTTGTGAGTGTCATATGCTAGATGTCTGGAGTTTATATACAAGAGGAACGGGTAAGCATATTCTTTGATTAGGACAACTTAATTTGGTTTTAAGGTATATACAATGTTTTACTAGTAATAATAAATGGAATTTGTGATTAACAAAGAATTGATTTTACTCGTTATATATAATCATTTTAGATAGTTGCTTGTACAATTTCAAAAATATAATAATTATAGTAACTACAAGTAAAATGAGATAACCAACTGTCTACTAACAAATAAAAATAATAGCATGGACAAGAATTATTTTAAACTAAGTATTTCTCAGGTCCGTTAAATAATCTATCTAACGAAAATATATACGTACTTCTGGGCCACAGAATTTGTGATAAAGTGATTGTTTTAAAGTTTATTAACAGGGATTCTCATTGCTCTCCACAAATTTGTAACACGTCGTGGCATATGATGAGTAAACATTATACTATAAAATCAAACATGTTAAAAATTGGGTAATATACATCTACTAAATCTAACAGGGCAAACGCATTTACTTTTCTTATAAAGACAAAAGCTATAAATGAGTAACCTGCTTTTTGTTTTGTGCTACTATGAGTAATCTACTTCAAAAAGTATCAACATGCGTAACTACTTTCAAAAAGTCACTAAAATGTGTAACCATTATTTTCTTGTATACATCAGCTGCCGATGTCATGTGTACAGTCAAAGTCAAAATCAACTTTAATATTTTTTTTAAAAATTTTAAAATTTTTAAAAAAAATATTAAAGTTGATTTTGACTTTGAGTGTACACATAACATCCTAGGTAGCAGCTGAAGTGTACAAGAAAAACAATGGTTACACATTTTAATAACTTTTTTAAAAATAGATTACTCATGTTGATATTTTTTGAAGTATGTTACTTATAGTAGCACAAAACAAAAAGTAGCTAGGTTACTCATTTATAGCTTTTGTCCTTGTTATAATTGCACCTTAAAAAAATACTACTCCCTCCGTCTCATATTAAGTGTCCATTTTTGACTTTTTAAAGTCTTTTTTCTTCAACTTTGACATTAATTATT
>BQNB010021082.1:3222-64684 GCA_026074375.1 Tanacetum coccineum | reverse complement strand
AACACTTCTTCACTCTCAATTTCATCCATTGGTAAACTGTAAGTCTTCTTCTTCTTCTTCTTCTTCTTCTTCTTCTTCTTATAATTAATTACTTTTGATATTTGTCTCATTACTCTATATACTATGGAGCAGACCGCAAGTTTGACTTGGGCTCCCACTTTGGCCGGCCCAAGTAGTTTTTTTTAAGGTTTAGTCTAACATCTAGCCCAACTGCTACAGTATTACAATGTCAAAAGTAAAAAAATTACAAAACGGACCCTCAACTTTTAACTATTTACGATTTTCCCATTCATATCAAAAAAAATACCCGTAGAAATATTTTCGAATTGCGATTAAAACGAGGCCAATATTGCAACGTTTTTAAAATACGCATGATTTTCTAAAAAAAAATTCATTTAATATAAATAAGAAAAAAAACAAAACGAACCAATATTGCAATGCTTCTTAAATACGCACGATTTTATAAAAAATGTCAAAAAAAATATTTGGATCCTTAACCGGACTACTTTTAGCCCATATTATTATCAAAGCTAAATATCTTTCGACATTTGCTTAGCCCCCGCCGCAACGCGCGGGTCATTTTACAACTCGTTTTTACTATGTCAATTATTGTCAATAGTTCAATCTTACGTTTTGTTTTATTGAACGTGTGTAATTTTCATGCGAATGTGTATCGTTTTACAGTTTAAAAATGTATCCTTGGTAGTAAATTACATCTTAGTACATTACCTATGTGCTTAATATTTGATTTTTCATGTTTTCTTTTGTGTTTGGTATTGAGCTTACACGTTTTAAAAATGTTTGGTAAGTGAAATTATTGTATAGCTTGTAGGCGAAAACCGGTTCGACTCGGCGGTCTAACCGGTTGAACCGGTGACCCGGTGAACCGGTGTTTCGACCGGGTCAATTAAAAAACCGGTTTTTAAAACATTGGATTTACTTTAAAATGTTAAACCCATCGAGCTATCATTCAATGACTTTAATATACTAAAAATGTAACTAGGGTATTAAAGACATCCCTTTAAAAAGGTTGATTGTAATTTAAGTCCATTAGATATAAAAATGGCATTGACACTTTTAAAGTTTTAATCTTTTATGTTCTTTAGGTTTTGGTAAACTTCCACTTATAACATCTCTATGACGTCAAATGACACTTTTAGATAGTCGCTTATTAAAGATTATTATGTCATCTAATATTCTTTGTAATCTTTTTTGTCATCCGAATTAACTTTAGACAGTGATTAGTACTTGCAACTTGAACGGTTAATATTTGATACTACTATTTGAAGCTGTTGTGCATTTATGAATTAACCTTTATAAAATCTAACAGAAGAGGGTTACCCACAAAAAATAATTTACCCAAAGTGTACTTATTTCCAGCGAAACATACACACATTACTGTATCGAATTTATATCACCTCATTTATACAAGTCGTGTATAAATTTACACGGGAAAAATCATTGAATCGTCTTACGTTTCAAAATGCCTTCTAGCAAAAAAATCTTGCTAATATTCTTATTGTCATTAGCAACATTCATTTACTGTGAAGCATTGCCACGACACCTTGAGTTTTTTGTAAGTACTAGATGCCGAAAGTTAGTTTTCATGGTGAAAATGGAATGAATAAGTTACAATTTATTTGAACTTGCTAATCTGATTGTGTAGGTTAAGGAAGCATCATACAGTCGACTTTGTGAAACGAAAACCATTTTAACTGTAAACGGCCAATTTCCTGGACCAACTTTGCACGCCCATAAAGAAGAAACGGTTTATGTCAAGGTTCATAACAAGGGAAGATATAACATCACTATTCACTGGTATTACCTCAACTCCTTTTTGTTAGATACTTAATTAACGCTCATTCTGCTTAGAAGTTTATTTTATTAGAGTTCAAAATTGCATGCATGGAGTAAAACAGCCTAGGAACCCACGGTCCGATGGTCCTGCATATATTACGCAGTGTCCAATTCAACCAGGCGACTCATTTAACTACATGATCATTTTTTCTATGGAAGTCGGGACAATCTGGTGCCATGCTCATAGCGACTGGTCAAGAGCCACGGTCCATGGTGCTATAGTCGTGTACCCCAAGCGAGGCACAGGCTACCCCTTCCCTACGCCCCATGAAGAAGTGCCTATAATATTTGGTAACATATATATAAACTTAGTAGATTTTGGTTTCGGTTTTCAGCATGTTAAGGGTAACATTAAAGAAACTAGCTAGAAACGAAAGTGTTCATATGGGTCGAATGAGTCAAAAGCCGCACAAGCGGAAGTGTGTCTACTTGTCAAAACCATCCTAAGAAGCATAAAAAGTACATATTTAATTTTGCCTGTTACGACTTCATCCTTAATTATTTTAATCTATGGTGTTAAACTATTTTTAGGTGAATGGTGGAAAGAAGATATAATGCAAGTTCTTAATGAATTTGTTGCATCTGGTGGTCCTCCTAGAGACTCTGATGCTTACACCATCAATGGTCAACCTGGTGACTTTTATCCATGCTCAAGCCAAGGTTGGTTCAGCAATTTCACATACACTCGAACTTTGGCTAAAAAAAATATTTTCTGATGTTCGTTAAAATTTTACAGATACCTTCAAGTTAAATGTTACATATAGAAAAAGATACCTTTTGCGTATGGTAAATGCAGCTATGAACGAGATACTCTTTTTCAAAATTGCAAATCATTCACTAACCGTTGTGGCATCCGATGGTAGCTACACCAAGCCACTAACAAAAGATTATGTAGTAATCTCCACGGGCCAAGCACTTGATTGTTTGTTAGAATCCAACCACGTTCCACCTAGGGGTCGTTACTACATGGCAGCAAGAGCATATGCCACCGGTGTAGGTGTTCCTTTTGATAACACAACCACCACAGGAATCGTACAATACAATGGTGATTTTGTTTCGACCAACACCACACCCGTTTTACCTTCCCTACCTTATTACAATGATACCACCGCGGCATTTGAATTTATTGGTAGCCTTAGGAGCTTGGACCCAATTTTATTCCAATTAAACAAGTATGATACGCGAATATATTCCACTGTTTCTATAAACACATTCCCCTGTCAAAACAACTCGTGTGCAGGCCCAAATGGTACAAGTCTAGCGGCTGGTATGAACAATATTAGCTTTGAATCTCCACGTATTGATATCCTTCAAGCTTATTACAATCACATCAATGGTGTGTATGGCACACAATTTCCTACTGAACCGCCATTGTATTACAACTTTACAAGCACAGATTTACCATTGTTTCTACTAACACCTAAAAGGGCCACAGAAGTCAGGATGTTAGAGTATAATTCGACCGTGGAAATGGTTTTTCAAGGGACCGAACTGGTTTCAGCACTTGATCATCCTATGCATTTACATGGATTTAACTTTTACATTGTTGGACGGGGATTTGGTAACTTTGATGAAAAAAAGGACCCGTTGAATAACCTTGTAGACCCTCCATTTCGGAACACTGTTCTTGTTCCGATAAATGGATGGGCCACAATTAGGTTCAAGGCTCATAACCCTGGTAAGATATTTTCAAAAAAAATAAAATAAATACACGTTTATAAACTAACAATTTACATTTTTAACTTTTGATGCTTCTCTTATATATACATTTCCACACAGGAGTATGGTTTATGCACTGTCATCTCGAACGTCAACTTACATGGGGGATGAACACGGTGTTCATAGTTAAGGATGGCCATCGGACCTGCTACCACCACCACGTCACATGCCACGATGCTAATTTCATTGTACAATTTTGAAGTCGAGTGTGGAAGGTTTTATCGAAATTTTGCATTGCTTTCATGCACTATAGATTGATGTTAAGGTTGCTTTGTCTTGGCTACATTACAATGTTACTTGTTATGGAAGTTTATGTCAATTTTGGTTGGTTTGATATAAAGTTTTTACTGAAATTAAACTGTGTTTTAACACTGGGCTAGAAAAGACGAGGGCTTTTATCAGGCCCAGTTTAGCGAAGTTGTTACTTGATGTATACGAGTGGGAATTGACCCGCGTGTTGTGGCGGGGCAACTACTTTATCGCAAGTAATCTAGCCAATGCAACAACCTTGAATTGAAAGTCGGACAATGTTAATGAAGTTTAAATATGGGCAAATTGCACAAAAGTGTGCCTAACTTATACACTTCAATTAAAGGTACTCGACTTTTTTTTTTCTCAATTTAGTGTACTAAGTTTTTTTTTGAGTGCAATGTAAGACCTGTTAGGGTATATGACACCTGCACACACCTCTGTACAGACCTCTGTACGGTATACAGCTCCTGCACACACCGCTCAAACAAACAAAGAATACAAACAAGGCTTACGGAAAGTAAATGCGGAATATAATCGCCACAAAATATAACGTTGTATCCACGACTAGAATAGTCGTGGCAGTTCACGGGATCAAACCAGAGAGATATTATTAAGCTATGAGCTAAACTGCTCATGCTCGTGTCAAACTGCACGATCGTGCTAAACTGCACGGGGTACAAACACACATACCCAGATCCTAGTTTACAATTACAATGAGAGGGGTATTTATAAGTGTGAAACCCATCTTCAGTTTACTTATTCTATCGATGTGGGATTGGGTTGACACCCAACAATCCTTCCTTCAAACTCAGTACTACAATAGGCATCTCTTCCAATGATACATGACGCAACATGTTCTAGAGTAGCTGGACCACTTGTCCCACTCTATCTGAACGGCATAATGTGCTCTACCCGAGCTATCGTTGAATCTGGATTAACTTGGGGTTGCACCACCTGTGTCACACACATCGGAGCCTATATCAGTCTTCACAACTTAACAATCTCCCACTTGGATAGTGATACTCTTTTGTAGTCTAGACTCCCACTCGACTGTTGTTACACCAACTATAAGTACATAACCAAGCACCTGCTTCTCAGAGCATCTATCCTTCATCTCGAACACTAAAGGCAACTACCACTTAGGCTTGTTGAACTCTGCCATGTTGGAGCCTGCGACCAACATGTCATCAACCTTTAACAGTTGTTTAATGCAGGATGAACCATCTTCTTAGAGTAACAACATTGGTTCATGGCACATTACTCGCACCTTATCCTTTTGCATAAAACTGTCAAATTTCAAGTACCATTGTCTCGGTGCTTGCATTAATTCGTATAGACTTTTCTTCAACTTGCACATGAGGTTTTCTCCTTTCTCAGCTGACTGAAAACCCTCTGGTTGTGTCATGTAGATGTCTTCATCAAGGTCACCATGTAAGAAGGTTGTCTTGACATCTAATTGCTCTGGATGCAAGTCCTCTGCGGCTACAATACTCAAGACTAACCTGATTGTAGTCATCTTCACAACTAGAGAGAAGATCTCATTGTAGTTTACCCCCTGTTTCTGTTGGAAACCCTTAACCACCAATCGAACCTTGTACCTTTTACTGCCATCCTGCTCTTCTTTAACCATGAACATCTATAAGCTTTGTGATGCCATCTTTCCTGCTGGTAATCTGACTAAGGAACACGTCTGGTTCTTTTCAAGTGAAACCATCTCTTCAATAATAGCCTTCTTTCCATGTACGGATTCTTTGCTACTCAAGGCTTATGAATAAGACTCTGGTTCACCATTCTTTGTCAGTAGAAAATAGTTTGTTAATGGAGAGTACCTTACTAGAGCCCTGGACTCTCTGCTGGACCTTCATAACTGTAGAGTCTTGGAGCCTCCCTCCTCGGAGGATGCTCCGTCTTCAGAGTCCTCTTCATCTTATCTTCTACTATCCTCGAAGCTCTCACTGTTTTCAGACCCCTCACTCGTATCTGAGCTCCCACCTAGGCTCTAAGTGATTTCTGAACTCAACCCATGCTCTGAAACTATGCTATCATTCTTTACAAGGTTCTCTGGAATGTCTACTAAGACCACTTCACTCTTTTGTATTGGCTTCGTTAAGCTACTTGAAATTGTCTCATACCTGGCTTCATAAACTGAGTCCACAAATGTAATATCTTTGCTTTGGATAACCTGGTGACTCTTCGTATCCCGAAAGTTGTATCGCATTTCATTTGAGCTGTTTCCTATGAATGTAAATTTCATGGCTTCTCGCAAACATCTTTCACTTTAACAAATGAGTCACAACCAAATACCTTCAAGTGTGCAAGACTAGTATCCTTCCCTCGTCATTCCTCATCTGGAATACGCAACCCTATAGGAACATAGGGTATGTGGTAGATTAAGTAGGTCATACTAACTGAATCTGTCCATAACATCTTTGGAGCCTCTGCACAAAGCCCCGTGCTCTTTACTTTGAATGTTCGGCTCAATCTTTCAGCAACACCAAACTGTAGAGGTGTTTTCGGGACCATTTTCAGCATCACAATCCCGTTCTCGACACAAAACTTAATCATTCAGCTACTATACTTTCTACCATTATCAAACTTCAAACATTTCACCTAAAGGTTTGCATTATACCTATCGCAACTCCTGCTGCAGTCTTCGATAACAGTATCATAGTAGCGAGATATATCCTTATATTGATGCAATAAATGTAGGGCCATAGCCTTCTGTATGAACTTGCTTCAACCTCTGCAGTTTCCTTGTCTTCTCTGACATTATGAAGAAAAGCTTCTTTTACTTCCCCAAACCACCTGGCTTACAGAAGTAGATATCTACCATTTGTACATCTAGAACATTGCCTTTGGAAGCTAACATGCTCATACCAATCCTGCTGATATCACTAAGTCTCTGGTGTTACACAGCTGCACTGCCACTACCATTAATAAATGCGTTAATCCCTCGGGGTGTACCTCAACCATATACAGGCTTTCACGTTTGTTCCCATGAGCTACCACCAAACTACCTTTAGTAACCTTCCACTACTGGTCTCTGAAGCCTACGTGGTAACCTTCCTCATCAAGCTACCCAACTGAGATTAACCTTCTTTTTAGGCCTGGAATGTACCTAACATCTTTCAGAGTCCAACTTGTACCAAAAGAAGTTTTGAGGACAACATCCCCAACGCCTGCAATGTCTAGAGTCTTGTCATCTGCTAAACGAACCTTACCGAAGCGTAGCTTGAACCTTTCTAACTCTTCTTTGCAATAGGTAGCATGGAACGATGCACTAGAATCCATAATACGATCCTTAATCATATTCTCAACGCAACAAACCAATGTGTCATCACAGTCTACAAGCTTATCCCTAGAGGCTACAAGCTTCAAACACTGATTCTGAAAGTGGCCCTTCTGGTTGCATTTCCAACACGTGATATTCTGCTTGTACTTTATCTCTCCTATCTTCTATGATTTTGACCTGTTTCTGTTCTACTTCCTGCCCTGTCGTAAACTATGCCCCTGTATCTGTCCTCTACACTTAACAAATATTTCGTATATTATGTCTTCTGACGGATATCTTCAACAAAGAATCAAATCTCGAATCCCTTTGAACGTTAGCTTAGTAGTTCTACACGAACCACTAACTGCTGTAACATTGCTTGACCAACTCTAGGGCTACGAAGATAATAATAATAAAGCCTTCATACCTGTAGGTTTGGCTTTTGCCAAAAGCTCCTAAAGCTTCTTTTGATATAGAGAGTCTTCGATCTACATCTTACAGAAACCGTAATCATAACCATCATACTGTCAATCTTTAACTTACCGTCTTCTGCCATTGTTCATCGTATCCTGGCTCTTGATACCACTTTGTTAGAGTATATGACACATGCACACACCTCTGTACAAATCTCTGTACGGTATATAGCTCCTGCACACATCGCTCGAACAAACAAAGAATACAAACAAGGCTTACGGAAAGTAAATGCGGAATATAATCGACATAAGATATAACGTGGTATCCACGACTAGGATAGTCGTGGCAGTCCACAAGATCAAACCAGAGAGATATTATTAAGCTCTGAGCTAAACTGCTCAGACTCGTGTTAAACTGCATGATTGTGCTAAACTGCACGCCCCGTGCTAAACTGCACGGGGTACAAACACACACACACCCAGATCCTAGTTTACAATTACAATGAGAGGGGTATTTATAACTGTGAAACCCATCTTCAGTTTACTTATTCTACCGATGTGGGATTGAATTTGCACCCAACAAGACCACTAACGGGTTTCCAAGTCATTTAGCAAGTTACCATATTTTCCGACGACCTTTTTCGGCGAGCAATTTTTTTGACTAACCGCCACCACTACCTTCATCTATTATTTGTACAAACCAACTTTTAATAGCTTCTATTCTATAGTATTTAGTGTAGTTCAATAACTGTTGCATCAGTCGTGAGTTGGTAATTAGAAAAAGCAACCGTTAGTTATATGCCATTTCTATATGGATGATAATTGGTATGATTGTGGTAAAGTTACCAAGTCATTAGCAAATCCATCTTTTGTGGTATGCAAATAGAAAAACCATTACAACTTCAGACATTTGACAATCTTCATGAAACATCTTTGTTAGTTTGATTACCTAAAATGTTAAATTACGAAAGAAACTATGTTGGAGAAGCTGCGATGACGGTGTGGTTGTGCGTCACCGAAAAATTAAGTAACCGGCTAAATGACTTGAAAACCTATTGATGGTCTTACATTGCAATAAAAAAAAGTTTGATACACTAAATTGAGAACAAAAAAGTTAAGTACCTTAAATTGAAATTTGGTATAAGTTGGATACACTTTTATGCTATTTGCTCTTTAAACATCTATCACGGATTAGATCATTGCAACAAATACCAAACATATACTCCCTCCGTTCCTAAATAAGTGTCCACTATTGACTTTTGAAATCATTATTCTTCCACTTTAACCTCAAATTATTTTGATTGTGTTATATAATACTTGATGCAAAATACATGAATGAATTAAGTTATAATTGTATTTTCATTGATATGATTTTCATCAAATATTATTGTTGATGCAAAAGTTGGGTCTGTTTGTATTTGATCCGAATAAGCTGTTTTCCGGGTATAAAACACTTTCTTCTTGCACCAAGTGAATTTATTGAGAACCCTGCACAAGGAAGTAAAGCACCGTTAACCTTATCGTGGGAACGGATCCCACGATTAGACTCCGGCGTGAGAGTAAGTATCGGTTGTTTTGGAGGATAATTGAGAGTATTAGAGTTTTTTTGTCATACCTGAATCAATGAATGTATCCTCCTTTTATAGGTCTCAGACCCCGTAGGGTTTCTTTGTTTTTCGGCCCAAGATAAGGCCGATATAACCGGAATCCGACCTTATCCTTAGCATACTCAAATAAGGAGAGTATATCCCTTAATTGACTGGGCTATCTATCCTTAAAATAGCGCCCAAATACCTCGCATGTCGGAGCATAATGCCATACACTTTGCTATCTCCGACCGCGGCCGCCACCCATAACCGTGGCCGTGACCCATAACCCGCGGCCCAAGTAGCGATAACAATAATTAGCCCAAAATAGTATTTATGGGCCGGGTCGGACCATACTATACGTCATCAATTATATAACACAAACAAAATAATTTAAAGTCAAAGTTGAAGAATAATGACTTCGAAAGTCAATAGTGGACACTTATTTAAGGACTGAAATTTGTAATGTTCAATTAACAAATTGGTGGATGCCTGCAAGATTTCGTTTTTGTTTGACCAAATCGAGAATAAGATCCTTAATTTACTAATTATGATTACGACACTTGCATAGTTATTTCATTTTTGTATTTATTGTAGTGACCCTACGAAGGTTACATTTTTATTGTTGTGCCTTGAACACTGTAGTATTGTTGCTAGCTCCCGAATCTTGAATCATCGATGATCGTCTATCGCTGTAACATTGTTCAGTGTATATATCCTCCTATAGTAATTATACATAACAAGCGTGATTACCCGCGCGTTGCTGCGGGTCGTTAATTTTTTTCGCGTAGTTGCGAGGCATTATTATTTTTTATTTTTTTTATTTTGTGTGGTTTTATTTTTTCGGCCTCATGTTTAATAGTTTGTTTTTTTTTTCTTATATGAGCTTATGTGTGGGGCTCATGTTTAAAGGTTTCTTTTTTTGGCTATGCGGGTTTTTTTTTAATATAATTTTATAGGAACATGGCGTTTTTTTATTGTATTATGTGTGTGTTTATTTTTTCGGTCTCATGTTTAATAGTGCGGGTTAGTTTTTGCGTTAAAATTTTATTTTTATTCTTTTCTATTTTTTATTTGTGCGGGTTTTGGTATTTTTTTATTTTAATAAGTCAATATTTATGTAATTTTTTTTATATTTTGTGCCGAGCGGTTTTTTTTACATTGCCTACAAAAAAAAAAAAAAAAAAAACCAAATGGGTTGGCCCAAGTTGGGGGCCCAAAGGGCCGAGCACTGTAGCGTGTAGAACAAAACTATGTCGTTTTTATTCTACGCGAGTATGGCGTTATTATTTTAAAATTTTTTTATTTTGTGCGATTTAATTTTCTCGGGCTGTGTTTAATAGTTTGTTTTTTTATATGGCCTTATGTGTGGGGCTTATGTTTTAAGAATTTTTTTTTTAGATATACGGGATTTTTTTAATATAATTTTATGGGAACATGGGCTTTAAATGAGAATTGTATTTTGTGCGGGTTTATTTTTCCGGTCTCATGTTTAATAGTGCGGGTTAATTTTTAAGTTAAGAATTTATTTTTTTATTATTTTATTATTTTTTATTTTTTTTGCGAATTTATTTTTTTGGTCTCATCGTGTAAAATGACAGTGTTTAAGTCAATTCGGAAATGTTACCGCGGGTATTTTTTTATCTGAATGCATCGGTACTTTTGTAACATTTTTTTCCCCTATTTTGTGCCAACAATTTAAAAAAAAAAAAAAAAAAAAAAAATTGGGCCGGCCTAGCACTGTAGCAATGTAAAAAAAAAAAAAAAAAAAAAAATTTGGGCGTTAAGCTTATGTGTGGGGCTCATGTTTAAAGGTTTCTTTTTTTGGCTATGCGGGTTTTTTTTTAATATAATTTTATAAGAACATGGCGTTTTTTTATTGTATTCTGTGTGGGTTTATTTTTTCGGTCTCATGTTTAATAGTGCGGGTTAATTTTTGCGTTAAAATTTTATTTTTATTCTTTTCTATTTTTTATTTGTGCGGGTTTTGGTATTTTTTTATTTTAATAAGACAATATTTTTGTAATTTTTTTTTTCTATTTTGTGCCGAGCGGTTTTTTTACATTGCCTAAAAAAAAACCAAATGGGTTGGCCCAAGTTGGGGGCCCAAAGTGCCGAGCACTGTAGCGTGTAGAACAAAACTACGTCGTTTTATTCTACGCGAGGCGTTATTATTTTAATTTTTTTTATTTTGTGCGATTTTATTTTTTCGGCCTCATGTTTAATAGTTTGTTTTTTTTTATATGGGCTTATGTGTGGGGCTTATGTTTAAAGATTTCTTTTTTTAGCTATACGGGATTTTTTTTAATATAATTTTATGGGAACATAGACTTTAAATGAGAATTGTATTTTGTGCGGGTTTATTTTTTCGGTCTCATGTTTAATAGTGCGGGTTAATTTTTGAGTTAAAATTTTATTTTTTTATTATTTTATTATTTTTTATTTTTTTTGCGAATTTATTTTTTTGGTCTCATCGTGTAAAATGACAGTGTTTAAGTCAATTCGGAAATGTTACCACGGGTATTTTTTTATCTGAATGCATCGGTACTTTTGTAACATTTTTTTACCCTATTTTGTGCCAACAATTTAAAAAAAAAAAAAAAAAAAAAAGTTGGGCCGGCCAGCACTGTAGCCACAGTGCTTAGGCTCAAACATTTGGGAGCCCAAAAAAAAATTATGGCCCAAACACTGTTCACGATGAACAGTGTTTTTTTCAATTGTAATGATTATATATATAATAAAAAAAATTAACTACTTTCCTATACTAAAACTACACGAGGGTTTATAATTATGCATATATCTATAATTGTTCATAACTCTAGGAATTTTCGAGCTACACCTAAAAAGATATAAACATTTATCATCACCATATTTTCTAATTGCTTCCAAATGGTATTCGTTACATATATCCAAATGGTATCAGTACCATATTTGCCAATTGCATGAATCGCTCCTTTATTATTATTAAGCAAATAAACTTACCAATAGGAATTTTTAGCCCAACCTATTACCCACCAGGCTGCTTTTTTTTCTAACTTGATCGGCTACTGTGACGGCCTCAATCATTATAGGATCCGTCCTTCTTCACACCGACGCATGTTACTTATCATCTAGCCTCACCTTATTAACGCGTTCTATTAACAAATTTAGTTCTCAGAAGAGAATCTCAAACACCCTATATATAACAAATGGTTTCAACCCGAAATGTTACAAGGTACCAATTCTCATAACCTATTAATAGACTGTATATTAATAACCACTTTAGTAAATCAAAACACATTGACTTCAGCTTTATCGTTTCAGACTTAGTGATAATCAGTTTACCAAGTTTCCACATTGGTCAACTCGTTCAAAACATTTTTAATATGCTCAACTCAATAATCTCTATGTACGTTTTAGTTTTATATCACACGTTATAAACTAAAAAGCATAAAGGGTAAATTACACTGTTGGTCCCCAAGGTTAGGCCCGATTGCGGATTCAGTCCCTAGATAACGGGGGTCGATGTCGTTAGTCCTTTTTTGTCACTGTTGTTACCCGTTTGGTCCCTCGAGCCCCGTTATACGTAACGGGTGTTAGTTTGACTTTTCAACGATGGGCTTTTTAGTAATTTCATATTTTTTGCTTTTTTCACCATTGGTCCCTGACTCTAAATTTTAAACAGTAACTTTAGTGATACATTTTTTTGTCTTTTTCCACTTACGTCATTAGTCCCTGAAATAATTTTTTTTTGTCTTTTTTCTCATTAATAACACTTTGATCATTTCACCACGTGACAATAGTATAAGTACTTTAAAATCTAATAATATTACATAACTTTTGACTTTTCTTGCTGGTGCGTGTTATAGATTTTCTTTTTGCACTATTTGTCTCTAAGGTATTTTTTTGTCTTTATTTGCAAAATACATACACAAGATAAATACGCATTTGATTTCCGTTTGCACTATTTGTCTCTACGGTATTTTTTTGTCTTTATCTTCAAAATACATACACAAGACAAATACTCATTTGATTTTCGTTTGCACTATTTGTCTCTAAAGTATTTTTTTTGTCTTTATTTGCAAATTACTTACACAAGACACATACGCATTTGATTTTCATGTCTCTCACGACAGCGGTCTTTCAAAAAAGTGACGTCACATAATGAACAAAACATTGAGTGATTTTATCAGATTTCCGGGCTCATTTACACATCAAAATAAAAAAATAATTCTGCACAAAAAAAAATTCACAATCTTATTACATAATTACATACGCTTTATAACAAAATTTATACAAACCTTACATAAAATTTAGAACAAAATCCATACAAATTTTACAACAAACTTTTACATGAATTTCACACCAACAACGGCGACTCTATCCAACGAGATAGCCACTGTATATCGCTGCACTTGGGACGAAAAAACATGTAATCTCTGTTTCCGACACATAACTGTGAAATGAAGACCAACCATAAAAATCATATTCAGAATTACATTTCGATAACACAGCACCAATAGAATAGAAAATATCATCACAAAAAATTCTCATTAGAAGGCATGAAAGCTCACTTAAATTAATATTGATCACCATAACGACGCATGGTAAAATTGATTGCATTATATGCTTACTTCAAAGGTATCTTTTCACTTCCATGCTGAAGTAGTATAACAACATCATTACTTGTCCACAAAAGGCTTTCATCTTCCATCATAAAATGAGGATCCACATCAGCTAATGATAAAACAAAACTAGAAAAGAAGACATTACCATGTGAGTATATCTAAGCAACATACTCATTCGTTCTATCTACTAAAATAATTAATGAAGAAAACAACAAGATGATTTTACTCACACAGGGACCACTCTCGTTCCATAAGTCCGGTCTCCGTGTTTCTTTAGCACTCTTTTATTTTTCTGTCTTCTAGTTTAAGGGTTATATCAATCAAATCCAAAAAAAAAAAAATACTACTGACCATCCATGTAATTTTATCTTGGCGATTAAAGGTTGATGAAGAAGCTCTCATTGTTTCAACCCAAGCGTTAATCCTTGTTCCACTAGTGATTTCAAGATTCTGTAACAACTTTTTCTTGGATATTTTTATATATCCACCGGGCATCAACGGTGGTTTCTTTACATCTGTTGTGAATAACGCAGTTGGTACCACGGTTAAAATTGACTTCCCATCTCCAACCACAACTTTTTGTTTCGTCACTTTTACAAAACAAAACACCCTTAAGAAATATTTGTTATGATCTTTTGCTTTGAATAAAAACATCAACAACTTTTCCATACTTATCAAAAAGTAGAAACAAATCATCAGCAGTCGTACCTTTTTTTAAAATAATACACAGAAGTAAGTTAAGGCCCGTTTGGTTGGTGGGTTTAGGATTTGGATTTGAGATTGATGGTAAAAATTGTTGTTTGTTATGTGGGTTTGGCTTTTGAATAGTGAAGAGGGCCCACTAAAAGTAAAAATAGAGGTATATGCTAGGTTTTCTCTATCACACACTTACATTACACTATCCCACTCTTTCTCTCTCACACATATATCCCTTTTTTTATTTTTAAATAATATTTTTTAAATCAATTTTATTATTAAATTCATAAAATAAATATAATTTATCTTTCCTAAACCTACACCAAATCCAAATCCTAAACCAAATTCAAATCCTATTTTAAACCTACTTATAAACCAAACGGACCCTTAGTTAATAATTAAAAAAAAGGATGATGATGAAGCATTATAAGGGGCCTACGAATTTAAACAACCCAGAAGAAAGTGGTAGACAAACGAAAGTGGAAATGATTAAAAATGGTATTAGAGCATGAATATGAGAAAGGTAAATAGGTTCACATGCAGCAGAAAAAGAATGGAACTAGGTGAACATTTAAAGAAAGCGAAGAATGGGGCATCAGGAAGAAAAGTAATGTTGGTGACTCATCATATACCTACAGGTTGGTCGAGAGAAAATTTTTGAACTTGCAAGTTATTCCGAGTATAACATAAAAAATCGAAACTCTACAAAACAAAACATCCTTAAGAAAACCCGCCACAACTTTTTGCTTGATAGCTTGTACCAACATAATACGTCACCAACATCAGTACAAAGACATAGGATACCGTGGTTATGGCGGTGGATTCGTGTGTGATACCGTGGTGGATTTGGGTAGCCATACCTTGTCTACATCTTGTCCGACCACAATCTTTGACCGACCAGACCACAACCATCACCATCTATAGCCACCACCACTACACCCATCACCACCTCTGCAAGCCACAACCATCGTCCACCTCTGCCAGCCACAACAACCCAATCACTGAAAATCACCACCAATCGTCGGATCTTGACTAGATCAGGTTGGATCCGGTTGCGGTGGTGGAATTGTGTGGTGATACCGTGGTGGTGGATTCGTGTGGTGATACCGTGGTTCTCGCGGTGGATTTGTGTGTGATAAAGTGGTTGTGGCAGTCTACGGGGTTAAAACTATGGTAAAAAATATTGCTTGGTGTTTAAATATTTAAGAAATATGGTGACATGGTGGTGGGTGGGTGGTGGTGGTGGTGGTGGTGGAGGAGAAAGATGATGCTTAGATTAGAGTGTTTATGGTTTTGGATAAATGTAAACGAGTGGAGAAAAAGTGAGATTGAATCTGGACAATTGGTTGGTAAGGGACCAATGGTGATGACTTCATAAAATCATAAAAAAAAGTTCGTCGAAAGTACATAATGTCGCCCCTCTATAGAAAGATAATTTAATTCTCGTCGCGATGGTATGTTTTGTTTTGCGTAACGATTAACAGTGTGTGAGATATTTAATTTTTAAAAAAGAAGTGGAAAGTAAGTTTTTTTTATTTTTGATGAAAAAAATGAGTGGCTAGGATTGGTTCATTAGGTCTATGACAAATATTGGGTCTATATTGAACTTTTGGCTCATACGAAAACATGGCCCCACAATGCTGGCAACTGTAGCTACAACTCCCAATATGTTCATAGTCCGACAGTGGGCCTGAATGTGTTGGCTGCATATCTGAACCACCAATGTCGCTAGTACTTTCGCGCATAACCTATGAACCACGACTACTTTTGAAAGGCGTGTCTGCACTATTCATAAAAGTAGCTGATATGGCCCACTGAACACCTTATAAAAACACAATTACATAAAAAGGCGCATACATAATTAGGTTCATATCGAAAAACAGTAAGAAAAAGTATAAGCCAAAAGTGACCCGCACCTTCAGCTACCAACATAAATACTACCATTAATTACCTGAACATGTTTGCTCCATAGGTAAACTGTTAGCCTGGCTGTCAGACACGTCACCGACATGTGAACGACGGTTACTCATGGAGGACGCATCAACATTATTCATAGAACTTGGCGGCACTTCCTGTTGGGCACCTACTAAATACACAAACACATAAGAAACTGCACATACAAATTCATATAAAAAAAGTATGGCTAAAAAGAACATGTACTTACACTTAGCAAATAGAATTTTAAACATCCGCAATTGTTCATCACAATGAAATGTGGATTCCGACTGATGTATGCATCGTCTCTTCAAAGAGACACTTGGAAAAAAACTGACCTCACCAACACCATAAACATTCCCAAGCAGGTCACACATCCCAACATTACTCTCAGTGGTCTGTTCACTACCGCTCGCAACGATACACTTAAGGACTAACTTCCTTTAAGTTTTCATTGGAAAATACCAATTTTTAAACTGATTCCCTATGAAAGTTCTACAACATCCTATTCCACTACATACTAATACACATGGCAATAAGCAAACGAAACATTCATAAGTGATGTTCAATGTGGCAACAAACATATAGCATAACCAACATACAAAAGGCGTCAGTAAACTATTGTGAACACAAAACATGATGAACATGCAAATTCCTAACCTACTATGACACAACAAAAGGAATACGCGACGACACCTAAATCACCTACCAACAACAAGCACCCACAAAAACGAAGACTGATTACATAAAATAAAACAAAAAACCATATGAAATCCACATACCGTTAATGTAATCATCAGGAAGATGGGGACAAAGTAGGTACGATGGTCGGCGAAAGAAGTATCCAGAAAATTGAACTACGTAATCTTAAAAGAGATGAAACGTTTATTATAGTAATACACATTTGACAAGCCAAACGACGCCGTTTTTGGCTGCTAGAACAGTAAAATGAACAGTACCCGGCCCACTGGGCTCGGGTACTGTTCATCGGGAAAAAAAAAAAAAAACTTTATAATCCCGCTCTCTTTCTTTGGCCAAAAATAAGAAAAAAAAAATTACGGGACGTACTCTCATTTTTAAATATTTACGGCTTTCTATCGGCCTGGGCAAAAAAAAAAAAAAAAAACGCGCGATTGCCATTTAATATAAGAACAAAAGAAACTATCAAACATGAGACCGAAAAAATAAACCCGCACAAAATAATATGAAAAAAAAATTGCTCATTTTACTACGTCGTTTTTGACTTGCTGCTACAGTAAAATGAACATTACCTGACCCACTCGGCTCGGTTACTGTTCATCGGCCCGGAAAAAAAAAACTTTATAATCCCGCTCCCCTTCTTTGGCCAAAAATAAGAAGAAAAAAAATATTTACGGGACGTACTCTCATTATAGTAATACACATAACAAAAGTGAAACGCCGTCGTTTTTGGCGGCTTGGTACAGTAATATGAACATTACCCGGCCCATTGGGCTCGGGTACTGTTCATCGGCAAAAAAAAAAAAAAACGCGCGATTGCCATTTAATATAAGAACAAAAGAAACTATCAAACATGAGACCGAGAAAATAAGCCCGCACAAAATAATATGAAAAAAAATTGCTCATTTTACTACGTCGTTTTTTACTTGCTGCTACAGTAAAATGAACATTACCCGACCCACTCGGCTCGGTTACTGTTCATCGGCCCGGAAAAAAAAAAAACTTTATAATCCCGCTCCCCTTCTTTGGCCAAAAATAAGAAACAAAAAAAATTTACGGGACGTACTCTCATTATATACATACACATTACAAAAGTAATACGACGTCGTTTTTTACGTCGTGCTACAGTATATATGAGCAGTGTTCGGCCCAATGGGCTCTCAGTTTGGGTCGGCCCACTTTTTTTTAATCGTCGTGCTACAGTAATATGAACAGTGCTCGGCAAAACATGTCAAAAATTTCACACATTAAACCACGACCCACTACCCTCTATCACCTCGCACGGCGACGCCATCACAAAACTCGCGACCACACAGCAAACAGATCATATAACAAGAGACCAGCCCACACCAACCTATACATCCAATAGTCCCCCCGTTATCAATGGGCAGGGGGGGGGGGGGGGGGGAAGCCCACATCCATTTAGGGGGGGCGAGTCGGACTCACCCTAGCCCTTGATTTAGGTAACTAAAAAATCAACCGACTCCAGCCAAAGGTACTGTGGAAGATCAATGCCACGCTTCGCCTGGTAATCCTTTGTACGCCTACGCCCACAGACAACTTACTCATACATCAAATCTATGATCCAATAAAATACGGCCCACCGTGCACACCAAAATTGATAATATGGTAAGGCGTATCCAAACGTTAATCTAACATTAGATATCCAAACTCCGTTTACGCTTGTTAGTAGACGCTCCCTGTGATTGTATCCCCTGTTCTACGATCAAAATTTAGGAGAATAGCGCCTAAAATATTATCTGCATTAACTAAAGCACCTACCTACCAATACTGAATTACAAAAAAACCATAAACACTGAAACTACATAGATCGCCACCTAAGTGACATCATAATTCTAACATAAATCAAAAAATACCGATAAGTGCTTACCAACTGTACCATCAAAATACCCCGCCTACCCCATCCTCAGATTGATCCTTCAAACCATGAACGCCAACCAGAGGTTAAGCTACAAAGCTTTTGTTGTCATACATACTATATAGGGTCTATATCTAATTTGGACACAAATCCCCCACTTGATTCTAATATAACCTTAATCATACTTAATTTACTCAAATAACATAAGCAACCCCACGGAGACAGCGAGTACAATGCGTACACGCTGAGTGCCACGTGCATTGGAGCAGTGCTCCGGCCGGTCCCATTAAAAACAATACCTATACATGCCACGGTAGTAAAAGTATTCATTACCAATAAACATCAAACCATTGGAATCATTAGTATAAGGAGAAAAGTATATTAGCAGTTCTGCCACCACAGAACACTAGAAACCGGGTAGAAAAAATATTGAACCCTTCTTATGCTTCATTAACATCACGCGATAAACCTGAACCGCCGCAGACGACCCCCCTACCTCTGTGTAGATCCAGATCCAAAGATGAATCAAGTAATGCGACAACCCCCGCCCCCCCCTCCCCCTGATACGGCAAAACATCAGTCATGATCCACTTAACTTTACCTCACCTTAGCAATTGTTTAACTGAGAGCGCTTATACAATCTGCAGATCGTTTTTGCCACATAATAAAAAAAACAAACAAAAAGTGTATTCAACAAGTTCTTACATCAGTCGAATACTAGAAAAAACTAAATTAAGAATCCTGTCTATTAGTTGCAATTTTATCCTGAGGATGAGAGATCCATGCTCTAGCGACATACACGGAATTACATAAAACATATTCCACTACCAACGAACAAGATCCCGCAATCTGAATAAACCCTTCTAATAACCTAGAAGAGCGGAATAAATATGTGTGGCTATACAAAAGTAATATCGACTAACTATAATTAGTAAATTCAAGAGACAAGCCTAACACGATAAAAACAAACAAAAATTCAAAACCTTTAATACTAATCTGATTTAATAATCTCTTAAGATACCCTATCGTCAAAAAATGCCCACCTGGTTACCATCATTAGGAAAAGTCTTGTCATAAAGCTCACTTTAACCATTTTTCATCCTATGTTAGAAATAGCCAACCAGGGATGATCATCATCTACACCCATTGTTGTTTACCACGATCGCATCATTCTCCATATTGACATAACCATAGTGGTATTTAATAGTATCGTCATAATCGACGGCAAAACGCGAATAAACACCACAATCCAAATTTTAAACCAGAAGACAACTAAAGCCTTATGAACTAGAGCAAGCTCTGTATTCCTTAATTAAGTTAATGCAAGCGACTCGAGTCCAATTAAATCCATGAAATGGAAATCGGAGGTCAACTCATAATGCCTTTCTTTATGATCGCAAAACATTTACTATGCGATCCATAGATATGGCTCACGATAAGTACATTGCATAAGAAGCATCCATATCTCGACCCATCCCGAAGGATTCATAAACTGATTTCCTTGTCAAAACTGGTCCGTAGAGGTTCTCCTATCACTTGTACCAGAGGGTACAACCCTTGATCCCCTGGTAAACATGATGGTATTGATGATAAAATGTACTATGTTCGATGGATCCACATAATTGTGAAGATGAAGAATCAGCAAACACTTGTTGGATGGTTAACGCAAATGGGTTCTCGACTACATCTCTCCATCAGACATATGCATATTTGGGAACAATTATCAGCAACTGTTTAAGGGTTGGAGTGGAGCGTTGATTATGCTTGTGTTGTTAAACATGTAGTTGTTGTGTTAGCTCGTCTCATGATATCCCACACAGAAACCATACACTAAACTTGACTAAGCCAACCCAAATAGATGCAATATAAGCCAAAATTAAAATAAGAAGAAAAAAAGAAAATAGAATGTGATGGCCACTACTACAAACTCCGGATATGAGACGAATACGGGAGAAACCCAAACCACCACAGGTCAATACCAATTCCTCAACATAAAGGCCATCCCCTCACCCAACGATTTTGGAGAGGGTTCTTCTTTTATACCCTTGGGAATCACCATCAAGCCCAATGGCCTAATTACTTGGCTACTGTAATTTGGGTCAATCTAATAATGGGTTTCGGGCTTATTTTGTTGTTTTATATGTGAGTCTTAACTTGGGCATGAACCCCGAATCATAGACCATATTAAAACTGCTTGCATCAAGTCTCCAACTCTGCCATCCACTACCCCTGAAACTATACCCTCCTAACACGCCAATTACAAAACACGACCTCTTGACTTAAGCTCACGAACCTACCACATCCCAATCTTGAAAGCCCTAACCACCCCAACCGGCACCGCCACGACCCACCACCTGGCAGAGATAGTACCCCAGCATGCCGCAATGCGAGTAAGAAATTTCTACCCGTGACGTGTAGCTGTGAACTGTTGAAGAAGAAGCAGATTTGTATGCAGACTAAAGACCTTGATAATTTGGCACAAAGGAGCAGCAAGAAAAGATATCTTGGGATGCAGCGAGACAGTTGACCACCATATAATCAACAAACATTACTTCAAATAAGATATTCCCAATTCATCGTTTAGTTGGTTTTATAAAAGATGTTAAATGTAACGCCGAGCATAAGTAAGATCGAGTCCTAAACGGATTTTCAAGAGCTTCAAACAAGAGATCCAATTCACGTTCAGTTGGTTTTTTAGATGTTATTATTGACGGAGCATAAGTAAGATCGAGTCTTAAACTGATTTGTCCAAAAGTCTTGCTTTGAAGCTCGGGTTTTGAACTACTTTGTTCAAAAGCCATAGCTGAAAGCTCATCAAATGTCACATTCATCGTCTCCATGATTTTCTTTGTCCTTCGGTTGTAAACTCTGTAAGCACAGGAAGTAGCATAATAACCAATAAAAAGCCTATATCACCTTTCGTATCAAGCTTCCCAATATCCTCACGGTCATTCTTAGGATAACAGAGAGCCCCGAATACATGAAGAAAGGAGATATCTGATTTTCTGCAGTTAAGAAACTCATATGGTGTTTTGTCAAATCGACAGTGAATGATGGAGCGGTTTTGAGTGTAGCACGCAGTAGCAATTGCTTCAGCCCATAAGAATAACGGAGCACAAGAAAAAATTAAAAACATTGTTCTAGCAGCCTCCACTAACATTCGGTTTCTTCGTTTCACGGCTCCATTTTGTTAAGGAGTTCTCACAGAAGAAGACTGGTGAGAGATGCCAACACTGTCAAAGTATTCTTTAAGCACTTGATTCTTGAATTCTGCACCGTTGTCGGTTCTTACAATAATAACTAGAGCTTGTAGAAGGACTTGAATTTTCTTCAAGAAAGTCTTAATCACTTCTGGTGCTTCATCCTTCGATCTGAGAAAGTGAACCCAAGTGTAGCAAGAGTAATCATCCATAATCACTAGAATATACCGCTTACCATTTATAATTTCGACTCTCATTGGCCCACACAAATCCATATGTAGAAGTTGAAGCCTCTGCTTTGAATTTGGAACAGGTTTGGGTGGGTGAGATGCCTTTTTGCTTTTCCTTGCTCACATAAGGGACAAATATGTTCTTTATGATATTTGAATTTTGGAAGACCGGTGACAAGATCGTTTTTAGCAAGGTCATTTATGGTGTCAAAATTGAGGTGGGATAAACGTTGATGCCATAACCAAGACTTGGTAGAAGTAGCACGAGCTATGAGACAAATTAGAGATGCATAGGCCATTTCATGGAGATTGATTGTGTAAAGGTTTGTTGTACGATCTCCTTTCAATAAATCAACTCCATTAAGATTCTTGACGACACATATGTTTATTCTGAAAGCGACCTCTAAATCAGAATCACAAAACTGACTAACCGAGAACAGTTTGTGCCCCAAGCCCTCAACGAAATAAACCCTGGTAATCAATATATTCCCCTATTTAAGATGGCCATAACCTATAATTGCAGCAACATGATCATTTCCAAAGCGAACAGTTCCTAAAAACTTCCAAACAAAATGGATGAGAAGCTTTAGATTCCCGGTCATATGCTTGGAACAACCCGAGTCGACACACCATAAACAAATTTGGATAACCTGCCAAGAAAAGAAGTGGAATTGGAAACCGTTTGCTTGTAGGTTCATGAGGGTTAGAAGTACATGCATTGTCACCTTTAGGGCAGTCAAAAATTCTTCCAGTTGGTGACCACCTAAGGCAAGTTCTAGGTTTACTAGGCTTAGGTGAAGCAAGTCTTTCTGTGGACCCTAACTTCTTAGGTTTCTTGACCTGTGTCTTATATTTCTTTTGAATTGCAGTTTTTAAAACATTAGCACTGTGTTTATCATCACGAGAATTCATGACATTCACATAATTAAGCACACAGACATCATGATTAGCAATAATTAAACATTGCTTACACATAGCACAAACAACTTCAGATTTATCATTTCAAATAGCAAGCTTAACGTTATTACATTCAGATGACATATGTTTCTTATTATTAGAAAGTAGTAAATTCTTATGGTGTTATTTACTTCAACATCTTTATTCTTGATGCAACTACTCTTAGACGCAGAGGGGACCCTATCATTCTTTGTATTGCTCCTAGGTTGTGGTCTTCTAGTCTTAGTAGTGCTTTTTACTCATGTAGAAGAAATACCATTTGAATTAAAATTCACATTTTCTTGAGAGATGACATGAGGTTGTGAAGTAGTTATCGGTTTTGTCCTAACGCTTGCTTTAACAGGTTTGTTAGGCATAACATTATCTACCCTAGAAGTCTTAGAAGGATTAATCCTAAACATTCCTGGGGCAATCACGTTATCATTTTTCACGACTTTTGATTCTCGAGTGGAAGGTGCCGAGTTTGAAGTGACTAGTTTTAACAAAGCATTCGTCTCACCAACCTTGGGAATAACCTTTGAATTTGGAAAAGGAGTTACAGAATACAGTTTTGATTTAGAAGAAGAAGGTGGTTTCCCTAAGATTGATTGTTTTGTAAACTTAGTATTCGCACTCATTCCTTGAGTGGTGTCCTTTTGTTCAGAAGCCTTATCAAATAACTGGGCTCTTAACTTGGCATTTTCATAAATCGTATTATGTAATTTTTCTTGCAAAGAGTCAATTATGGATTTGGTTTGATTTTGTGTCACATTGATAGAGTCAAATATGTTCTTGTATGTGGTCTTAAGGTGGGCATTTTCTTTAGCATAATTCAAAACTAAAACTCTAATTCCACGTTCTCATCTTCTAGTTTTGAAGACAAAGGATCAAGGGTATCTGATACACACGAAGTATCCTTACTTTTACCCTTTAGATCTTCCAAGTGTGCTTGCAACTGTTCGATCTTTTATTTCAAGTCATTATAAGCTTTATCGTACAAAATTTTGTCATATATACATTCTTTACATTTTTTGTACCAATCATTCCAAAGTTTAGCATATTCATTTTCCTTTTTAATGATACAATTTTCAAATTGTTCTACTATATGTTCAAGCTCAGTCTGGAGATCGGATGTTTCGACAACAGTAGGATTTTGCACAATAGACAAAATATCCTGACTGGTAACTGCTCTCAAGAGACGCTCGATTTCATATTCCAAAGCCTTATGCTTAGCAAGAGATTCATCAGCTTCTTTTGCAAGAGATTTAAAGTCTCGAACAAGTTTAGCTGCTTCTTTTAAAAATTGTATTTTGAAATTTTGAACTCTACTATCAACTTGGTTAACGATAGGGAAAATTTCATCTTTTACAACTTTGTGAAGCTCTTGATGAGCAGAAGACGACCAATGTATATATCTAATGTCATTTTTTGTTTTACAACACGTTGAAGAGTCACAATGGTGTTTTTTTACCTTATTTAGAAATTTCCATGCAACACTTGGAGAAGTATCATCCGAAAACTCTTCATTTGATATTGAAATTGATTTGGAAACCGATTTATAAACATTGGCCATTTTGGAAGTATTAAAAAATACAACTCTTCACGTGACTTGGCCTTTTGAGAAACAAAAACCTTTGAAAGTTGATTGATCTTTGCATAATTTTACGGTTTTATTTCTTTGTTCAATTGTTTCATTTTTAAGCGACTTTCTTGAGCAAGTTGCAGTGTCTCCTCTAAATCATACACGGCAGGAGGATCATGTTTTTCTAATAAAACTTTGCCATTATACAAACTCTGTTGTTTCTACTGAGCTTGCTTGAGATAAAAATGATTTTGATAACCCAAAGCCATTTTTTGTTTGGTATGGTAAAACGAGTATGGCTTAGGTGAAAGCATGTGCATCGTTTGAATCGATTGACCCGTTTTTACCAAAATGTTATCTAATTCCTTTATCTTATTCTCAAGTTGAATTTGTTTATCAAGAAGCTCGTCTTCGCGTATTTTGAAATCAGACTTCAACTTTTTCTTCCCTTGTTGAAGATAAGAAATAGTTGAATTTTCTTTTGAATGTTGGTTATTTAAATTTGCAATTTCCTCATTCAAAGTTGTTATCGTTTTAGCAGAACTTATGTGCAGTGCATTTATCTTTTTAATAAGACATTGCTCTTGATAAACAGACTTTTGATAAGTTTATCATATTTTTCTTGATTGATTTCAAAACATATTTCTTGATTTTTATATCTAGCAAGCTCAGTGGTCAATTTTGCATTAGTTTTTTTTATTTTGCGATTGACCGAGTTGACTTTCTCAACTTCAATTGCCAAATTATTATATCATGATTCAAAATAAGCACGCATTTCCTTAACAGTTGCAGGATGTTGTTCTACTGTTTCTCCATTATGTTCCACACTAGATTCCACAGAGATAACATTACTGTTATTTTGTTGTATCATATGTGGCTTAGTAATGGGATCGAGTATCTCAGTATACTGCTCTTCTTGAGTGAACATAATGAATATATCATTATTATAACAATTATCATAATGGTGTACCTCAGCTGATCCATCTGAGTCATAGACGGGAGCTTTGTCAGTCTGAGTACCCGATGTCGATGCGTGCTGCAAATTTGCCATCAAGATGCAGTTTGCATTGACTTCCTCAAATTCTTCAAGATCCCCTGCAGCAGCTATTAAATCAAACTCTTCAGCTTGGAATTGAATCCTTGCTTCTTCCTTTTGAGCAATCAGCAATTGAGTCTAAAGATAAGCAGCATCCCTTCTCCTTGGTCTGACTGTATAGTTCCTAGTAAGATGACCCATTCCTCTGCAGTTGTAACACCTTACCTGATTTCCGTTGTTCCCATTACCATTACCTTCAGCTCGTGGTGCTACAACATTACCATTCCCATCCTGATTCCCATTCTGATTAGCAATCCCCAGAATAACAATAAGCCCATTCTGATTTCTAACATTCTGAACACCCGGATTCTGAACTACATTCTGAGCAACCTGATTCCTGACATTCTGTACTACATTATATCCATTCCGATTCCTAACATTCTGCCCAACATACTGTCTAAACTGATTCCCACCATTACCTTCGACCATCGGCATCTATCTGTCTTGACCCATATTCATACCCGTCTCTGCCTGTTGCGAGGGTTGGATGAAATTATGTGATTGTTGTTGGTTGGTGTAGAATAGTTAAGTTTGAATGCTTTAGCCATTAGAACGAGTGCCATGTTCATTGCAGTTGTAGGATCAGAAATGTCTTCAGGATTTATCATTGGTTGTTGCATGTAGTTCTGGTTGAATGATGGTTGTGGGATGTAGTTTGTTGGGTAGTGGTTGTTGCATGTAGGTAATTTGTGATGGGTGATCTGGGCGAAACACTGGATAGTTATAAGGATTATTGGAATTTGCCATTAGTGAGAGGATCATGCGTTTTTGCAAGTCGTTCTGCCCTTAGCTCATTTACCTCCACCTGATTGAATTTTAAGAAATCATACAACTGAGTGTAATATGCTGTATGCAAGTCCTTTGTTTGGTGAATAGTGGTAACATGTCGTCTCTATTCTGGTTGTAGGTTGTTAAGGAACTTGAGATTGCTGGCAATCTTTTTTGGAAAATGTTTGTTTCTTTTGAAGTCATTCATTAACTTTGAGAAATGATGATAGTAAGACTTAATTGATTCTCCATCAGTAGAAGTAAATATTTCCCATTCATTAAACAACTTAGCCTTTTTCTCTTGAACCCCAATATCAGAACCTTTCATCATTTGCTGAACACGTAACCAGATTTCCTGAGCAGTTTCACAACTATCAACATCAGCATAGATGTCTTCAGGAAGACCCATGAGTATAGTCTGAATGGCTTGATCATCTGTTTCCATTTGCTTTACTTATTTATCAGTAAGTTCATCATCAGTCTGCTCATGAAAAGTTTCAGCAACAAGAACTTCACGGTCTGGATCACCTGGTTCAGGAATCATTCGTTTGACATATGGACCATGGATAATGGAATTGTAGATTAACTTTCTATTTGGTTTACTCTTTGCATAACGAAGAAGACGAGAAGACCATGGAACGTAGTTGTCTTTGTTAAGCGTAGGTGGACGGTTTTCGGAACCAGCACCATAAATGTCTTGTTGAATCGACATTGCAAAAATGATGTGAAAAGATATACTAGGATCGTTTTAGTGATTAGCGATTATGAGTTGTTCTTGATTTAGTTTAAGTCCTTGAAAGTACAATAGAAATCTATTTCACGGGATTTAGTTATGCTTTTACTATGACTTTCTTGATTTCTTTTGCAAAACTAATTATTTCTAGGCAAGATCTAACATAAAAATACAAACTTTAAGGTTTTTAACACCAAAAAATTTACACTTTTTTGGTTTGTGTATAAATACACAAAACGCACTCTTTTGTAAGTTTTTGACGAAACTAAACACACACAAATCACTAAACACTCCTAGGCTCTTAATACCACATGTTAGCTTATCAAATCCACATCATAACACATGAAAATGGATGAATTCTAGAGAGAGAAAGAGGTTTTAGAGAGAGAAATTAAAAGAAAGAAAAATGGATGATTACTTAAGAAGAAGGGTAAATTACACTGTTGGTCCCCAAGGTCCACATCGTTTGCGGATTCAGTCCCCCGTTTTGAAAATCGGTGGGAATGGTCCCAGAAGTGGTCATTTTGGTGCGTGTTTGGTCCCAAGGGATGAACGATAGTTAAGTCGATTCGTTAGTGATGGGTATTATTGTAATTTCGCATAAAAAGTAGTATAGTGCACCGTTGGTCCCTAAGTGTAAAATTTCTTGGTGAACACGTGTACACTTCCCATCACATCACCATTTAATATATTCACTATTCACTTCACTTGCACCTCTCATCCCTATCATTTCAGAAGATTATTCCCACCCGAATCATATTCCTACTCTCTCACAAATCACTCACACAACCATACCTACAGTCTATTTCTTCGATCAAACCCCACATGCAATGGTGTTAGGACCACACTATGAAGCTCCGCCGTACATGACGGCACCACCGAGCAACTCATGAAGAACGCGAATCGACTGATGTAATGATTTTGAAGCGCTTTTGCTCAAATTAATTTTTTACTTAATTAATGTTCTTTACTTGTTTATTTCGATTTAGTAAGATAGGGTTTGATTTTGATTTTCAATAATTCACCTAATATGTTTTCGATTCAATTACATCATGTGGAAAATTCAACCTATCATCCTAATGTAAGTCGATGGTCGTTCGATATTTTTGATATGTTAATCAATTTTTTTACTATCGTTGCGCTACATGATGTTCTTAAATTCGTTACACAGTGAATCTGCCCATTTTTATAATTATCTAGACCCACTGATGTATATATTATATACACTCGTAATAATATAATACTTGAAAACCCAAACTACCCTTGTGACAATAGGTAGTTAGAAAAATCACACGATAATATATATAGGCTACGTATAATAAACCGTAGTGATTACCGGTCGTTTTACCACAAAGAGTTGTGAAATTTAACCATAGTCTTTGTTTGAAACATTTGAATGTTTCGGAATGTTTGATTTAATTATCTAAATCACATTTAAAACATCAATAAAAACACTTATGCACTAGACAGATTAAACAAATAACGAAAAATAAGAAACCGACATTAAAATCTATATTATCAAAACTTAATCTAGATATTATCGCTTAACTTTTATAATCTGTATTTTACTAGTAAAAAGAAAAGCGAGAGAAATTCTAAAATGATAGGAATAAAATTAAGAAACGAAGAAAACGAGAACGGATCACAATACAGAGACCTAAATAGCAAACAGAAACAAAAACCCACCCGTTCTTTAGACCAAAGCGTGATTCTTTGTAAATTCATTAAACCCTACGAAATAAATTGTTTATAACATAAGCCTAAGATATTTGATAACAAAAAAACAATTAGAAAAACAGAAACTAGTCTTTTAATTATTTTGTTGTATTCTTCTTATGAATTTTTATAAGTTTTTAATCACACAAACAGAAAAATGATTAAAAAAATATAAACTTAACTCTAAAAATCTGGAAAATTTACTGAAAGTGTAAAATGATAAGATAGCATTTATAAAAATAAAAGCAAAAAAATAAGCAAACGAAATAAGCCCTTAAAAATTAAAAATAAGCTACGGCTTAATATTAGAAAAAGGAATTGAAAAAGGGTTTAAAGAGGAAAAGTGAAAGGCATAGCTAAGATGACAATGTTGCGAATGGTGTGATTGTATGGTGTGGACGTGTGTGTGATAAAGGAGGTCATGGGTTCGAACCCCATGACTTTCCTTTTTCCATTTTTTTTGAAAACTTATAAAAGCAAAGTTGTAAAAAAGCTGAAAATTAACAACTTTAATAAAAGAAACTATTTTTGAAACCCACTCAATAAGCTGGAAAAGGCTTAAAAAGAAAACAGAAATGACACTTATTTTACTTTTTCAACACTTAAGCAAACTAAAAGCTAAATAAGCTAAGGCAAGGACCAAATAAGCTACTACTACCCAACCACTACACTAATGAACAGATTTAAGCAAGGAATAAGCACAAAGAACAAGCAAAAAGCTAAGAAAGCAAATAAGCACTTATTGAAAACTGAAATCCAAACAGACAGAATGGCAGACTTTGAGCTTATTTTTATATAAGCTACTGGATCCTTATGGCAAAAAGCTCTACACCTACTTAAAGCTAAGCTAAAACACTACTTAAATCAATAAGCAAAAGACATTTTGAATCTCAATTAAGCAGTAAAAATTCTACATGAAAAAGCTATTTGCTACTGTTTTTGAGTTTTTGGAATTTTTTAAGAAAAGCTAAAATAAGCTACAGCTGACCTTAATAAGCTAGATGCTAATTAAAGCTAACCTAATAAGCTAGACAAAGCAAAAATTAAACAAAATCCCAAAGCAATAAGCCATAAATTTCTAATAAGCACTCAATGAAAACTGCTAATCCCAGACAGTCCTTAAGGGTGACTTTGAGCTTAATTTTCAATAAGCTCAAAGATCCTTAAGGCTATAAGAGCTATAACACCTTAAAGCCTGACCACTAAGCTACTTGGAACAGCTTTTTAAAATCATTTTGAAACTCAAATGAACAAGGTAAAAGCCTGTTTGAAAATTGCTTATTAACTCAGTGAATGCTGAGTAAATTTTGATTTTAGAAAAGTCAAATGCTGAATTTAGAAACTGAAAACAGATAACCAATTGAGCTTATTTTTGAAAAGCAGTTTGAAACAGTTGATTAATGACCTAAGTACTACTTATATGCTAAAAATTAAGACCTAAAAAACTAAATTAACCCTCTGATTTTTAAGATTGAAAAGTGCTAAATGTCCTAGATGCTATCTGATGCAATTTGCACACAAGAACAAACCAAAACTTAAATCCAACAATTGCAGGCAAAGATTATTGTTTCTACACTCTAAAAAAACTTGACTAAGAGCAAATTAAGCTATAACTTTAACTAGAATCCAATTGAACTTAAAATGCATAAACTTCTATACTTACACTAACAGATTCAACTTATCTACTAGCTAACTTTTGAAAACTTAGATTAATCCATTTTAAACTTATAAATCCTATACTTATAAACCTTATGATGAATTTTAAATCAAATTCAAGGAATCAAATGGACTCAAGCAGTACTAACCTGAGTTAGTACTGCTTGTGCCAAACACCCCCTTATTTTCTTCAAATCCATATTAAGCTTATAATAATGAGATTTAAAGAACAATTATCAATTACCAGATATTAATAAGCTTAAAACAGTCCTATTAAGCAAGTTTAAACAAACAATTAAGCAGATAAGCCAGTAATGATAAGCTAACTACACTATGCTACTATTTTTTTGGTTTTTTGACAGATTTTATAAAATAGCAAGCAAATTAAAATCTAAGCTAACTAAAGAACATATTAAGCATTAAATGACTAAAATAAGCAGTAATAAGCAGATCTAAACTACAAATAAGCATACAATAAGCAGATGAAGCAGATTAAAGCTATTAGTACAAATTTAAGCTAGAATGTAAAGAAGAAACTTACAGGAGCCTTTGCTCTAAACAAGGCTAAGATTAAGCTCAAATGAGCTATCAACAAGCTCCAGCTTATCAAGTGATAAGCTGGTAGGGTCCTGGAAGTCCTTCCATTATTGACTTCCCTTCCATAATAAAGCTTTGGTAAATTTGAGAGTGATTTTAAGTAGTATGAGCTCAGTAAAGCTTTGATGGCTTTACTGAGTAAACAGCTAGCTTATGAGTAGATTTAAGAGCTTATTGAGCTTAAGTGAACAAAAGAGAGCTTATTTAAGCATTTTGCATAAAAGTAAAGACAATTGAATTATGAGTAAACTTAACTTTTATTAATAGAAAAACTGATTACAACTTGAAAATGAGATTACAATGACTGAAAACATTAAATTGAAAATTACATTTGCTAAATTTTAAAAGCTACACTAAGCTGCTAAAAACTAACTACTCTTAGATGCTCTTTGTGAGTGAGAGGATGCTTGTATTTATAGCAGGAGAAGGAAGATTCTAGGTCTTCAAGTCTGTTAGACGCTCCAAATGATCATGTCCCTTCTTTGCTTCCAATCATTAGCTGCCCAATCTTGTCCGTTAGATCAAAATGTGATCACTCAAATTTCCAGCGTGGCAATCCGTGTGTCAGAGGCTGTTGTGCTTCTTTAGGCTTAGTTTTAGTGTAAAAATCCATTCCTTGTGTATTTGTTTGAAGCCAACGTGTCATTCCCCTTGACATCTTGACCAATCAGGAGCCTTTGTGACGTCTTCCCTTTTTGACATGGAACTTTGTACTTAGAATCTTCTTAGCCACGTTGGATGATTGGTTAATTGAATTTTAATCGAGTACTTTAGGCAGGGTAAAAGTGGGGAAGACGGGTGAACAGTAAAAACTGTTTTCCCGCTTCTTTTCTTTTCCTTTTTATAACTTTGGTTGACTCCGGGGGTGTGGGTGTTGACTTGGGCCCGGGTATAAAAGTATTGGGCCACAGGTGAGTGTTTGGGCTTGGTTATAATGAATAAAGGGTATTGTTATAAAGGTTAACGACCGTTATCCCTTTAATAAAAAGGAGATAACGGTGTTAGGGTTTAGGGACTTTTGGTGAAAGTTATTTAATATTAAGGGTATTTTGGGTATTTTGAGGGTTTTGGCATTTTGTGGGTTGACCATTGTTGACCAAGGGTTGACTTTTGATGACCTTTTGCTAGAAACTTCCGGCTCTTGTGCACTCTATCCGTCCTCGTGTCCGTGTTTGTCCGGTTTTGACCGTTTTCTTGTGATTTTTGCAATATCCGTACCTACACATCACAAATGACAAAACAAGCAATATACAAGCATAATTTGCACAATTTGTTCATTTAAAGGCCATTTTTGGTATAAAAAGATATGTGATTTTTCACATATCAGCTATCTTTAGTACAAAGGTTGAATATATAGCATTATCGGGGTGTTGTGCTCAAATCTTATGGATGAGATCACAACTAACAGATTATGGATTTAAATTCAATAAGATTCCTTAGTACTATGATAACAAGAGTGCAATCGCTTTATGCTGCAATAATGTTCAACACTCGAGATCAAAGCATATAGATGTAAGATACCACTTTATTAAAGAGCAAGTAAAAAATGAGTGGTGGAACTCTACTTTGTCAGAACAAACTATCAACTAGCAAACACCTTCACCAAAGCTTTGCCACGAGAAAGATTCAACTTCTTGATAGAAATTCTTGGTCTGAAAAGCATGTCTCCCGAGACTCTAAAAATTTGGCTAGAGAAGAGGAAGAGTAATGGTGGTAACTCTTCACATATCCTATGTACAACATGTAAATAAGAAAATATAAAAAAACCCAAAAAGATTTTTCATTCTTATAAATTTTTTCTAAAAGAAAATACAAAAATATAAAACCAGAAAAATACAAAAATATGTAATTCTGACATGTCTTCTGAAATCGATAACATTTACGGCCTTAGAAATGTCATTCAATAATGACACGGTGCTGTAAATGAAGTTCGAGCAGAAGTTGTAAATACTTTCAAAACATGTCAATGGCTTGCTGTTATTTCAGACAACAACCCGCTCATTATTTTTTTAAGGCAAGTTTATCTCCAAAAAGATAACTTGACCTCACAATGGGAAATTAATTTTTCTCGGGTATGAATTACTTAACATTCATACAAAGGCTTACGTATACTTTGCTACACAACCCGTGCTTTCTGAAAATAAGTGTACGTGTCAGTGCACTTATTTGTTAAAATAAGAGAAATCTTATTTTTGGTGGTATAAAATGTGTTGATTGATAAAAATATCAGTAATATCAATTTCTCATCAGAAAAATATTTTAAAAGAGAATTCTATCACTCAAACAATGTCTACAGCTCTTTCAATAGAAAACGAGACATTATTTGAGAGGGAGAAATATTTAAATAAGTCTTTTAAAATAATTCTTCATAATTTAATCACGGAATAAATGGTAAGGGTTGTTGATCTATAACAGATAAATACTTAAAGGGGAGTTAAAATAATTAACTCATTTGGGCTTAAGATGTTATTTTGTTCAACCTTCGGGGCTTAGAATGCAAAATGTAAGACTTAGCATTTTAGTTTGCAACTAGGAGGACTAAAGTTGTCATTTCACTAAACCATCTAAGTCTTAGGAAAGTTGTAAAAGGGAAATGCAAGACCTAAGAAACTACAAGGACTGGAAGTGACAAAGTGTGAAACTTTATTTTTAATAAATACAAAAAACGGGTGTCTTTATTTTCCACACAATCAAAAGTTAAAAAAAATTCATTTCCCTCTCTTCTCTCTAACTCTCGCACGCACACAATCAAACAAGAATCAAGAATTGTTTTCAAGACAAGAGGTAAACTACAAAATCATTCTTAATCACCTATACATCAACCCTTTTAAACGAATTGGATTATTTCCTCATGAATTTCTCAAAAACCCTAATTTTCAAATTAGGGTTCATAAAGAAAAATTTGTGTTAAAACCTAAATTGAATTGGAGGGGAGGGGTTTGTTTGTAGAGGAGTAAATAACATGTGTATATAATAGTTTTGTATGTATCTAACTCATTCATGAGATATGATGATTCTTGTGATCGAATTATGCACGAAATAGGTTTTAGGATTTAAATGGTTATGAGTTTGAGTTTTTAAGATATATTCGACGTTAGTGAATGTGCTACAACCTTTTTGTTTCAAAGCTAGGAACAATTTCCATGATTATGTGTGTTCATGAGATTCGAAATAGACACAAAAGGATGCTTAGATATGTGGCTATGTGCTAATATGGTCTTGTGTGGTTTGCTTGGTCCCTAATCTGTTGCAAAAATGCCGGTTATCCCTCTTGCCAAGATATTTCATGATGATGTTCTTGATAAATTACTCGAACCACCCTAAATTGTTTCATGAGGTGTTATTTGTTTTTAATATGGTTGGATTTGTGCTTGAATATGTTTTAAAGGCCTAGGTTTCAGATATGCATGTTCAAATGTGGTTAACGGATTTGTGTGTCAAAAGTGTTATGACCGATGTTTGTGTTCTTGTTTCTTGGCCGCGGAATGTGTAAACGGTTATGGCCGCTGTTTGTGTAGTTATCTATTAATCATGAAATGTGTAGGTTAAAATGATCGCAAAATGTGTAATTTACATTGCACATCAGAATGTGTAATTTACACTAGACCGCGGAATGTGTATTTACACATGGCCGCGGTTTGTGTATCACACTACACCACGGATTGTGCATTTACACTAGACCACGGTTTGTGTTATAACAGGTGAATATTTGACCGTGATTTGTGACAAAATATGACAAAACTCTGCCGATTTTTTTGTAAAAACCTTAAAATCAAGTAAAACATTACACATTACTCATTAAACATTATTCAAGGACTAAAATTGATCATGGATTACATTTTTGACCAGTTGACTTCAATGGACTTTAATTACAATTGTAGGCATAATTAGTTAGACAATATTTGAATCAATTCATAACAACAAGAATAATTTATCTAATTAGTAAAATATATATTCATCATGTATATAAACTATATTGGATAACTCTTAAGAAGAATCATGAAGCAAGATAAAGCCAAACAAGCTGCTCAAGATGAAAAGTTGGTTCCCTTCAATGTTAGAGTTAAAATTGGCACAAGCAACCTTAGAATAGATCCTTCAGCAAAACAAAGGGAGGAAACTTACCAAGTCGCCCTTGACATACTCAAGAACACTCCCTTCTTTAATGCTTTTCTCATTTCAGCTGATGTACCCGAAATTTACATGCAGTAGTTCTGGCTTACTATCAAGAAGGTCAAGAAATCGTCTTCTTACCAGTTTGTCATTGATCACAAAATATGTGAGATTGATGTTGACATCTTCAGAGAGATTCTTGGTATTTCCCTTAAAGTTGAAAATCAAGAGTTCACTGTTCCTCTATCTTCTGAGTCACTTGTGAAATTTGTTCTGGAACTTGGCTACTAGGGTAAACTGACACAAGCTTCTGAAATATATGTTGATCAAATGCATCAACCCTAGAGAACATTTGGAGCTATTATCAACAAATACTTGTCAGGAAAGACAATGAGCATCTAGAATTGAAATTCTCTAGGGTATGTACCACAATGAAAATGTAGACTATGCTGCATTGATTTGGGAAGATCTTCAATACGAAATTGATCACTGACAGTCAAGAGTCAATAGCTATGAGATCATGCCACATCCTAGGTTCACTAAAGCGATCATTCATCACTTCATGACAAAACACAAGTCACTCTCCAAGAGAGAAGGTTCACCTTATCACTTAGTTGACAAAGATGGAATGTTAGATTGATTCAAGTTCATCAACAAAGGAGATATCTATCAAGTTTATGGACAACCTATTCCAGATGTGTTGCTTACTAAGGAAATAAAGGATTCCAATGCTTACAAGTTGTTCGTTGGCTACTCTACTGGCCTAATTCCCCCAAAGAAAGGCAGAGGTAGAGGTTCACAGAAGGTAAGTCAACTGCTACACCAAAGGAGCCTTCTAAGCAAAGAAAGAAACCATTAAAGAATAAGAAAGTTCTTCGTGATGAATCTCCTAAATTTAAAGGAGAACCAGAAAACAGGAAAGTTAGCCAAAAGATAAGGACATCCACAACTGTGGTCATACAAGAACCTCCTAGTGTCCCTATCAAGAAAACACATGAATCATCAGGCAAACTCAAAGGCATTGAGATGTTATCAGAGGCTGCACAGTTAGAACTTGCTACTCAAAAAGCAATAAAAGAGAGCCGACGTGCAAGCCGACTGAAGCACAAGACTAGAAGCTCAAGTGAAGGAACTGGTATTTTACTAGGGGTTCTTTGTTAGCCTCACTATTTTAGTGAAGCTGGCGTCTTACACGTGAATTGGACTAGCTATAGACCAACTGCTATACGCAGGGACTATTATTGTAAACTATAGACCAACTGCTACACGCAGGGACTATTATTGTAACAAGGTATAGATAGCTTTGTGTTAGGCTATAAATACCCCTCATGACTCTCCATGAGGGGTTGGTCGAATCATTGTGTAACTTTCTTTCTATTTCAAATAACCACATAGTTCATTCCCTTTCTCTCTCTACTTTCTCTCATAAGAACCATGGTTCATCTTTTATGGTTTGATCAACCAAGACCCCCCGAATAAGGTGTTTTTGTATCATGTAAGATGTGGTATCACGAGCATCAGGTTGTGTTTTGTTATTGTATTTGTTGATTCGTGCTTATTATGCTTATTGCAGCTTATTTTCGAGGCTGTTACAGCTTATTTTTCTACATATTTTTGTAATTTTTTTTGTTCATAAAAAGCCACGGGATTGTTTTTATTGTTTTTGTGATAAAAGTATCATCCTCCTAGTGTCCTATCAGTTTTGTTGCATATCAAAAGGAGGGTTTAACTTTTTGGTTCTTTTATTAGTTTTTTTTGGCTTATTTCGTCCTTATTTCTGGCTTATTTTGAGCTTATCTCGTCCTTGTTGGGTGTATTTCTGTTAAACATTACATTTATTTCTAGTGTTTCATCAGATTTATGGGTTATTTAAAGAGAAAGTGTGACATTTTTAACAAATGAGTGGCTGGTCTGAGCTTATTGTTGCTTATTTTGAGCTTTTTGATAAGTTTTTTTAGGGCAACTTTCTTTTCCTAAACTTATCAACAGATTATTCTGGTCCTGGTATGAAAGGGGATAGATCTACATTTTTTTCCAAGAAGACAAAAGTACAACTTGTCCTTTTCCAGGCGACTTATACACAAAAAAGTATAGGCGATTTATACCACCCTAAGTCAGGCGAACTATACCATCTGACTTAGGCGATTTATAACACTCGCTAAGTTGGGCGATTTATACCACATACAAAGTTAGGCGAATTATAAAAAATACAACAGACAAAGTACTGATCGAAACATATCAAAATCCTTAGGCGAATTTATACATCTATGCAAAGATGGCAAATTATACAATGCCCGGCAGGCGATGTAGTACAATCCATTACCTCCAATTACCCCAGTGCAACTCGTAATAGCACGAGTTACCGGGAGGGAGAGGGGGTGAGGAGGGGGGGAAGGGGGGAGGGGGGGGGGGAGTCAACTCCTTCAGTGAGTCAGGTTGATCGAAGTCTCAATGAGTCAAACTCTAATGATAAAGAAAAAAATTGACGAAAAGAGAGAACATACTCTTAAACATCAACTGCCAACATCAACTTCAACAATTACAACAACAATCAACAAATACACAGCCTTCGTCACAATATTTTAACCAACAAATCCAACTCAACAACACCTAATCCCTTCGTCACATAATCACAACATATCCTCCAATCCACTACTAAGACTCGAACCTAAATGAAAAAATCAAGATCTCAGATAGTGCTTTTCGTGATTAGCAATCAATTTTCAAGATCTTATAAAAGATCAATCAAACGAAAGCATAAACCTCATCATAGATCTATGTTGAGCTTAACTCATTTGATATATGAATTTAAAAGAGTGAGACATAACAAATCGGTTACTCTCAATCTTTATTTCGTTTTATGAAACACAAAATGAATTAAAAAACCTACCCGAGACCTTCTCTAAAGATCTTAAAGTCGATTGTCTTGATAAGCTTTGAGTAAATTATTAAAGATGGTATGGTGTGTGGCAATACGAAATCAAATAAATAAGGGTATTATGATTCGTGTTTGAGCAGTAATGAATGAAGAATCATGTGCATCTAGAAAGTGATGAAAGTAAAAAATCCTTTTTTGATGGCTGTTGTTGTATCAGAGTGATAAGGCAGGATATTGGTTTGAGATTGATTGTGTAGATATGGTGAGTTTAGGTAGGAAGTATGTGTTGACTTCTTGGGTTGGACTCTCATGAACTTTGGTTTCTTAACTAAAGTGGGCCGAGCAATATTTTTGTTAAATGTTAGTGTGGGCTATTTTATTAGTTAATGATTATTAGGCCGAATGGTGTATTGGATGAATTTATGGGCTAGCAGTTATTAATTGGTGTTGGGATGGGTCATGATTAATAGGCCAAGTTTTTATTATTATTGGGCTGTTGTTATTGAATTAGTTCGTGTTATTGAATTAGTTCATTTTATCGGATTGAGCCGGGTATTAAAACAAGTTTATGTCGGGTAAAGTATAAGTGATCGGGTTTTTATTACTTGGACGAGCCGTTCTTATGGTATATATTTTTTACCCAATATCCGTTAATTACCACAACACATCAAAAATCACGAACAACAACACAATACATTACATTAAAAATGATCCTTATCAAAATTCACCTTCACTCTTCACGGCTATTATTGAATTTTCATGACTACGGAGTTCTTATCCGATGTTACTTATTTGGGATTAAAGTAACATTCCACGGGGAGTGTACTTATTTCGTCTTTGATTTTCTATAACGAAGATGACTTGTTCGGGCATATACGGTTTGTGATGAAGACTTGATGTATCTAGTTATACCTGATGTAAGGAGTTACATTGTAGTACTCAGTGTCTCACGTAGTTGAGGAGTTTTTCAAGAGATGTTGTATTTTTTGTATACTTTGGTGCGGGTATATGGTACTTTGAGATTTGCCTCTGCACCGTTCTTCGTCACACAGATAGTACAAGATTAAGACACAAGTCGGGGATTTTGCTTCATTCTCGGGTTCGTTATATCGGGTGGTCTCGATCAGTGGTCATTAATACTAGCCGACAGAATAGATAAGGGATTTAGATCGGGTTGATCAAGAGAGAATTGTAAAGGGAGTACTTTCTGACATCTTCTCACAGTGTATTGCTTATGCACTTACGGGTATATGAAGCTAAGTAAGCATTTCCAGTTGGCATACGATGTACATATGTGTAGGATGATTCCTTGGTTAGTCATCATCCTGGAGGGAGAAATGTGTACATCCGGTACTTAGTTGATTTTTTATGTTACCGTTTCAACTACATAAAGGGAAAGATTGCGTACACTCGCGACTTAATTGACTTTGGTGTAGCAATTTATATCAATACTTTCTTGGAGGGAGAAATGTATACATCAAGGACGCACAACAAGTTCACTTGATCGGGCTTTATGAAATATGTCGGAGGTTAGTCTGCAGATATGATTAGTGCTTCAACTTGTTACTTTGGTGTCATAGTTTCGACTTTGTAAAAGGGATAAAGTGTGTACTTCAGGACTAGAATGCTTCCTAAGTGAGTCAATGTTGATATCATTCCTTCCCTACATATTTTCCAACATGAGAAAGGTCTTTGAGCCGAGCTGGAGGAGGTTGTATGACTCAAGACGAGTGCACTAATTCTTATCAGTCTTAGGGATGTCTGTTTGGGAGGGAGTTAAGAATAAGAGCCTACTAGTTGGGAGGGAGTAAAAACTCAACTAGATACTGCACAAGAAGTTCAGAACATAATTCACATCAAAGCCGAAGTATTCGGATGATAGAATTTCAAGGATGACAAATGAGAAGCAGATTCAGAAGACTTCGTCATGACCATAAGTGTTAGAAAATGAAGCTTTTTCAAGGCATGCAGCTAATTCAGAAACTTTAAGATGACCAGAAGCGTATGAAGAAAGCTTTTGAAGACGTGTCAGGAAGTTATGAGCAAAAATCCAATCAAGACCGAGATCATCGGTAGAGAAAACTTCTAAGTCATCCTCAGCAGTATGTTTACAATGTATTCGTCTGCGAGCTGAAGAAATAAAGCTGGAGTATACAAGTAGATCAAGGTCACTGAAGACTATCTCAAGGAATACTGGACTTCATTGTTATCGTGTTGATAATACCTATCAATTTACTTTATTTTTGCTTGTAGAAAACATTGTAACCAATTCACGTGTGACACCATCTTGGAGGGAGATTGTTAGCCTCACTATTTTATTGAAGATGGCGTCTTACACGTGAATTGGACTAGCTATAGACCAACTGCTACACGTAGGGACTATTATTGTAAACTATAGACCAACTGCTACACACAGAGACTATTATTGTAAACAAGGTATATATAGCTTTGTGTTAGGCTATAAATACCCCTCATGACTCTCCATGAGGGGTTGGTTGAATCGTTGTGTAACTTTATTTCTCTTTCTAATAAACAAATATTTCATTCCCTTTCTCTCTCTACTTTCTCTCACAAGAACGATGGTTCATCTTCTATGGTTTGATCAACCAAGATCCCTCGAATAAGGTGTTGTATCATGTAACATTCCTGATGAGCTAACAGGGAAATCTGCTATCTCAAGTGAAAGAGTTGGTACTTCGCCAAATGTTCTAGATGAGACAGTATACGATTATGAAGCTCAAAGTGATGATGATGTCTGGGGTTTGACTGATGAAGAGACAAATAAAGATAAGAATGAAGATGATGTCAGTGAAGAGGTAGAGGATAAGGAAGAAAATGTCAGTGAAGAGACAGAGGATGAGGAAGAGATTGTTAATGAAGAAGAGAATGTTGATGAAGAATATGAAGAAGAATCTGATGACAGTGATAGGAGCTTTTATATTACAAACACTAATGATGAAAGAACGGAATCAAACTTTGACGATCATGAAATATCTAAGGAAGGAAAGACTGTTGCTAAAACAGAGGAAAAAGAAACTGCTAATTATGAACATGGGGAAGATGATACTAAAGGTGAAGATCAAAAGTCTGAAAAAGAACCCAAAGGAGAAGATCAAGCTAAAGAAGCTGAAGTAGGAGTTCCTGACTTAGTGAAAATCAAAGAAAAGTTAGAATTTATACAGTCCACCTTCAGTCACTTGATCTCCTCGAATTTGGTAATTAATTTCTTGTCGACTCTCCTAATGTATCTCTTATTGGTACTATTCTTGAAAATACATATAAAGAGATTACTTATATGATGGATATCAAAATACAACAAGATGTACCTCTGGTTCAGAATGAGCCATTTCATCAAGTTAAAGTGTCAGTTATTCCTGAAACAACACAACAACCACTATCTACACCAATAGCTCCACCTCGACCAACCACAGAAGATCCAGCTGCTCCAGTTATCAACTTTGAAGCAGTTGATTCCTTTCTCCACAAATTTCATGCCCTTGAAAAGGATGTACAAGAAGTCAAACAAGTTGATCACTCTGCAACTATTCTTGACTCCATCGGATAACAAGTGCCATCGGTAGTCAAAGATTATCTTAGAACCAGCCTTCCCGGTGCATTTCAAGAGTTACTTCAGTCACACACTGAGGAGCTCAAAAGTGAAGTATCCGTGAAGAAAGAAGAGTACAAGGATTTCATTCAAGAGACAGTTGCAAATGAAGTCAAGAATCAACTATCACAGATTCTACCGAAGGCAGTATTTGACTTCACTACTCCAGTGATTCAAAGCATAATAAAGGACACACTTGAGCAAAATCCAGTCGTCTCAGCTAAATCCTCATCTCAGCCCTAATCCTCTTATGCCATTGTAGAATATTTTACTGAATTCGAGCTAAAGAAAATACTTATGAAGAAGATGAAGAAAAGTCAGTCGTATCAAACTGCTGATGTATACAAGATTCTCTATAATGGATTGGTTAACTCTTACCTTAAGGACAAAGACCTCTTTGAATCATACGATCAAACTATTTCATTAAAAAGAAATCACGAAGAGGATAAAGATGAAGAACCTTCTGCTAGACCAAACCAGGGTAAATAGACGAAGAAGAGGAGAACTAGAGAGGAAACTATATCTTTAAAGAAATCCTCAATTCCTAAGGAATCTACTAAAGGTAAACCTCCACCAAGTCTTCTAAAATTGGTAAATCTGCATCTGCAGACCAATCAGTAAAAGAGCCTGAGCATGAGGTACAAATGAATTTCAAAGAACCAACCTTTGAAAATGTGGCAAGTGATGCTGGTCAACCAACTAATACTGGAGCTGATAAAACACAACCAAAGGCAGATCCCAAGATTCCAAAGAAGGATTGGTTTAAGGATTCTCCGAAGCCAGAAGTACTTGATCCTGAATGGAACACCGTCAAAGACAATGATGATACTCCTAAACAACCGTGGTTTAAAAGGTTGATTCAAGCTGTGAAGCCTCCACTCACATTTGATGAGTTGATGAGTGATCCCATTGAATTTTTGACATTCGCTATGAACTGTCTCCAGATCAACAATATCACAAGCGAAGTTCTCATGGGTCTAGTGTTCAACCTACGCAAAGGTACCTGCAAAAGTTGTGTAGAGTTGGAATACAATATGGAGGAATGCTATCGGGCGTTGACAAATCAACTCGACTGGACAAACCCTAAAGGTCACTTACCTTTAGTTGATATGAGCAAGCCTCTACCCCTGCAAGACAAAGAAGATCTGTTAAATTTAAAAGATACATATATCCGTTGGTCTTGGTAACTCAAACCATAAGAATGCCATGTTTAGAGAGAGAGAGAGAGAGAGAGTAAAAGGAGAAATTAGTGTGTGTAAAATAGAATGAAAAGTGAAGTATTACAAAAGTCTTACCCCTCTATGGAAGCAATGAAGGGGTATTTATACCACCATCTATACATAAGTTTACTAAAATGCCTATTTAGTCCCTACATATGGTGGTATGGTAAACTATGGTAATTTCGTAATGTTGTCACATAAAATGAAATCCTAACAATCTTCCCCTATGGGACGATATACGGAATTACTTACAATATTTTCCTAACAAGTACATAATGATTAAGAACAAGAGCTTCCACGAAGCTTCCAATGCTGATGATGTCTTCAATGGCCTTTAATCTGCTTGAAGGCTCAACTTTCTTCATACACTTCTCTATAGGTGTTGAATTAAAAGATTATCATATAAACAAATATTAAATGCGGCGAAACAAGCACCTATCAACGGATCCATAGAGTCATATGATTAATCAAAGTTAAAACAAGAAAAGTAATACCTTTGTAGCGTGATCGGTAGAATCAAATGGTGACCTTCACCTTAAAACAACACTTCCAATGAAACCAAGTGATCAATGGAGATCACCTCTATGATGTATCCATACTACACTTCCTTGTATACCAAATAGATGGTAGTCTTAACCCCGTAGCCTTGTAAAACCCCTTTGAATGAACAAGATTTAAAAGTTGGATCAAGAAAAAAAAACACATGTCTGTATGTGTTTGTGTGCCGTGTTTTTATAAGAGAAAGAAGGGAAGGATTTATGGTAAATTTGTAATCAAATAATGAGAGAATATCTCATATTTATTAACCAAAATTAACTTGATCTTATCCCCTTTTTTTACTCCATATGGCCGGCCACCCTTAGAGGGTATTAGTGGGCTTTCTTAAACTTTTCAAGTCCAATAAATTAAGTATACTACTTAGTTATTAAAAGCCCAATATTGATCCTGAGTTACGTAGGTTATTTATATACCGTAAATGCAATAAATACGATATATCAAATGGTACCTCTGTGTGTATGTATGTGACCCCATAGGCTCATATGTGTCTAGCCATATAATTAGTTATTATGACACGAGCATACTCCAACAGCTCCCACTTGCGCATGTCATAATAATCAAGTAATTATACAAGCAAAGGTTAGCGTCTAGCAACACGCCAATGCCCCCAGAGACATATGAGGATAGTTTCTTAAACATCTCATTTAAATGGTTTAGATATCAATCATCCTTTGGTTATAGATACTATGTTGAACATCTGACATGGATCATAAGGCATTCTTATGTTTAACAATTCTGTTTCTCGATATAGACATTAAACTAGATTACCAAATTAATCAAGTATCATCTTAATTATATTTGGGTGCGGCCACACATACATCTGTTCAAATCATCAAGGGACCCAGTAGTATCTTACTCCATAACATGTGGAGGAACAAATCCTATTTTGACTGCACATGTCCGTTACGTGTTTCATATCCTTCCTGAAAATGGTCTTTATAACAACCTTCAACAGGTCAACATTAAACCATATCTAAGATTGACATTCCACACACACAAAACCTACTTGCATCTCAAGTATGAGGATGAGAGACATAACCACTTGCAAGATTCACTATTGACGCTGATCCATGCAGTAAATACTCGTAGGTCGGGTCAATCCAATGTTCATCCAATGAACACCATATGAGTTTGGCGGTATCATCCTTTAATATTCATACTGTATGAATATGACCAAAACACTCACATTTGCCTTAATTCAATGATGCTCTCGTATCATTAACTGACAATGGACAATTTAGAATAAATAAATTATTCATGGATTTAAACATGCTAATATAGAACACAGTTGTATAAATGAAGACGATCATACCAGGTATATCAATTCATTGCTTAATACAACTGTTTAACGTTCCATTATCCAAATACTAAAAACAGATATATATGAGACTACTAGCAGGTCAAAGTTTAATGTTTCTAGCATGATAAACATGTTTGGTACAAGACATTGACTTTGTAAAAAGTACCAACTAAGTTATCATCTGAGTAACCTTTGAGAATACTTTTTTCAAAACTCACAAGCAATGAAGGTTTTGAATAATACGATGATTGTCATTTTGTATATGTGCGTTCAAGCGCAAATACAATAATAATAACATCGCCATAAAAAATTACATATGTTGTTTGAAGCAAGCCAAACCACCTATATGAGGTAGTCTTTTTAACAGCTTCCCAAACTGTAAGTATTCTTATTCTTTAATAAATAGTGTAACAATGCGTTCAATCAAGCATGTCTAGTCAACAGTATTATCATTTATGATGAAAATCCTGCTATGACTAGGATTGAGAATATCTCAATCAAAATAAGCATTAGTGTATAAGCTCAACACTAATCTCCTTATTAAAATCCGTAAATAATGAACATGTCTTTAGTCCTTTAAAGGCCTTTTAGAATGTTCTTTCAATAGTAGTCTAATGACTTTCACTTAGTTACTATGGTTGTAGGTTCATCTTGCATTCATGCAAGTGTTACAATTTAGTCTAATACATATCGTGACATACATAATGAAACCTTTAGCTGAACCAAACATTTTTAAACATGTGTTTAACTCATCAGGTGAGATAGAACTTGAGTCTTGCTCAATGATGTGTCATATTATGTTAGACTTATTAATCGCATATGTTTATCTTAGTAAACATATGCTCCAAGGTTACATGTTTTATTTCTTATATTTATCGATAGAAATATTATTCGAAACTAAGGATTAAAATCTAGCTTAGGTGAAATATTATTTCCAATATGTTGAAAACATATAAGTTATAAGAAAGACTAAATATAATGCTCCGACTAGCTTTAATGTGTACTAAAGAGATCTCTTTGTTTCAATCAAAATCAAATTGTTGATTTAAACTTAAGATTCTAGCTCCTACATGCATGCTCTAATCCACTTGGATTTTACAGCTTGCACATTTTCTAAAGATAACTTGGATTCATAAACCCTTTTGATTACACAACGTCCTCGCAAAGGTAATTATTCAAGAAGGAGTTTTGACATCTAATTGCCATATTTCATATTCATGAAATCAAGTATGGTAATTAATATCTTTATTTATTTAACGCTTGTAAGGAAAAGAAGCTTTAATCACTGTCAATTGCTTGAGTATAAGTAAAACCCTTATCACAAGGCGTGCATTTAAATGTGTGTACATTTTTATCCATACTAGTCTTCTCCTAGAAAAACCAATTTAACTTCTCAGTCTTACCGATTGGTGAAAGATCAATTCAAAGTCCAAAAATGATTTTCTTTCATGGACTATATCTCAATATTTATTATGTCGTTAGCTAGTGCATTCACAAGGTTATGTAAGAAGAGACTTTCTCCAAAAGCAGATGCACCCACTTGCTTTGTGTAAGAGGAGACTTTCTCCAAATACACAACAAGTCAAGCAACAATAAAATTGTTCTCATTTAGGATGTATAATGTACGCTGACAGTTATTGACTCTAGTTTGCTAATAACACGCTTAACGTAATCTTAACAAATTCAGAACTTCAGTTAAGACTTAATGGGAGTCTTCCCATTCCATAACCTGATGGTGTCTTAGTTACCTTTTTGATTTAGAACCATATTGAGTAAACACGTAGCTTACTTAATTTTTTGTTAGTCTTGATAATATTAGAGGCAAGGTAGCTAAAATTATCAAAAATCAAACAATATCAACAGAGTTTGATTTTACACATCAGACATACCATAGCGATGTGGTATTCTATGAGTAATGGGATTGTGAGATAGTATCACAATTATTTAGATAACCTAATACCCTTTGGCTCACATACTTGGACGAGTTGTTGGATTTACGATTTAAAGTGTCCTAACTCCTCGTACGTCATGTCATGACCTCTTTAATTATGATAGCCCGAACGATAGTACGATGTAACAACTATAAGATTATATTCAATGTTATTAATTAAAGTACTCGGTACTTATACGACCTTAATTTAAATAGGTTGCATCTAAACGTTTTGCGTGACGTTTTATCTGTGTTATTTGGACTATCAGTACTCAAGGTGAGTTCATAGCCCCACTTTTTACAGTTTTACTGATTTACTATTATTTGGGGTGAAAACATGCTTTGTTTTATAAATTGGACGCAAGTGTTTAAAGTATATTGATTATGTGTTTGCCTAAGTAGCGATAACCCTCCTGAGCCCATTATCATGAACTGTCAATTGCATAGATGTAGTTGTTAATTGCATTATGTGAGCGCGAATGTTATAAATAGATCTATTGGGATTAACCTCCCCGTTTGGGTGATTAGCTATCACCGGGAACGAACGTTGACCATGTCGGACTTGGATGTTGCGGGTTACAACATCTGTACGGGCAAAATAACTGCTAAAATAGCAAATATAGGTTGAGCTTCAGTGTCATGAGCTTAGTGCAACAGTAATCTGGTTTTGTGATTGTTGGCATATGTTGTAACATCACGGGAAAGTCTTGCGGTCCTGCATAATTTAAATACATAAACCTATGAATTCACCAACATTTTTGTTGACGTTTTAAGCAATGTTTTCAGGAGGTCAATAGGCACGAGGTGCCAAGGATGCATTGGATTACATTTTGGATTGCACACTTAAAGACTTATGTGCATCATATTTTGGGAAATGTATTGTTGTCTTTTGTAATATTAAACAAGGAACAAGAAAAGCTTTATGCTTTTGTATTATGTCTTATAATTAAATCCAATGTATCAGTTTAAACGACTTTTTGTGTCGTTCTTATATATATCTTGTGCTGTTGATCTTGAAGTAACACGCCCCGGATCCTTATTCCGCTGCGACCCATTTTGGGGGTGTTACATACATATTTGTACTTATCAATACTAAATAATTTAGTTGTATTTGGTGGGTGGTCCGTCATAGTTAGTAAGGCTCGGCACAAGGGACTTAACCACTACAAACCTAACTCAAGCCAATAATCTCTAGGTTCATATTTTTCATAGGTAAATATATGATTAGACGCTCGAGTATACTTATATGAGTTGTAGCATATGAATTTTACTTAATGTCTTAATAATTTGTTCTGATGAGATACATTAACATAATATATTGAGAGTTCTAATTTTGTATTTGATTTTCGTGATATCGACAGAGGTTTTGGTGTTTGTTATGGGGGAGATGCAATTACAAAATCAGACTACTATTAAAAGAATACCTCTAATGATCAGCTTCATTTTGAGTTTTTACTCTAGACAAGGAGAACAAGAATAAATATTTACAAAAAAGATGGAAGAAAGCTGATAGTGTAGATGAGAGAAAGAATTTAGTGTGGATGAAAAGGAAGTTTGTTACAAATACTCTTTAGCAAAGATCACCTAATACAACCGATGAGGTTGATCCTTTTGCATATTGTCAAGGAGTATCGTCTTGTCAGACTAAATCGGGACAAGGTCCTTTTTTTGCATCTTTGTCAATGACCCTGAAACTGTTTAGAAGGTTACTGATTCATCTCAAGTACATTTTATTAGTATTATATTATTAAGAGTAAACTGCAAAAATCATCCCTGTGGTTCGTAGTTTGTGGCACTAATCATCCCTAGCTAATACTATTGGCACTAATCATCCCTGAGTGACCAAATGTTCGGCAAAAATCATCCTTATTAGGGATAATTTTTGCAAAAAGTTTTGCAAAAATCATCCCTCTAGGGATGATTTTTGTCGAACGTTTCACCATTCAGGGATGATTAGTGCCAATAGTATCGGCTAGGGATGATTAGTGCCACAAACTACAAACCACAAGGATGATTTTTGCAGTTTACTCTATTATTAATATTGCTAATTCATATATGTCAATATCTCAAGTACGTTTTAGATTTTACTTGCACTAGGTTGTAAGCAAACATAATGTAAGTAAAGAGTACACAAAAGCATCTTAGAAAGGCAAACAAATTGAAAGGCAATGCCAATTTAATGTATGGGTCTGTTAATATCCTAAGCTCCAATGGATTTAGATAACCTAATTTTAAGGTGAAGTGGGCTGATTGGTTAATGGTGCCAAATTAGCAGCTGTTGTTACTTAGGCTATTGCCATGATCTATGCTTATGTATGCATTTTTTGAGACTAGGTATACTTGGTTTGAGCATAATATGAGTTATCTTAGTAGTTAGTATGATATGTGAGTAAACGAGGCAATGTAAGCGAGTTTAACAAGCTAGTTAACTAGTTACATTGGCCCTTTTTGCTTATAAGTCATAACATATGTATCAAGGAGATTCTTATTACTTGATGTGTAGATAAGTTTCAAATCACCAATAATGTATTTTCTAGAATTATCTAGCTTTTCTTTAAGATTAATTTTCAAACAAGTTGTGTATAGAAACTAATCTATGTTAAGTGTGCAATTTACTAGATACTAGAAATCCTCCTATGTGAAGTTTTGAATCATTTAATGAGGTAGAACTGTGAAAATTATGTATCTTAAATTTTATTTTGATCATTTTACGTGTGCCCTTTTATTTTGATCATTGTCTCAACCTTCCCCATAACCGTGGAGGATATGACGGTATTGGGACCCATAACCCGTGGAAGACGGTATTGGGAGTTACTTCACTTTACTATACATTATTCCCTACTTACATAATATTCTTTATAACTAAAACTTATTTAGTAAAGGATATGGTCAGGTTGTATGACCATGGGTGCTGACCTCATAGTCCGTCTCTGAGACTGTCTCTCTGCTCCGTTGGTATTTCTCTACCCATTTAGTGACATCTGGATCCGTTGCTAATTTGGCTTCGTTTGCTAATTGATCGGGACCCAAAAATGCCGACATTACTGCTAGCTGCAAAATCCAAAGAACTTGAGTTTACAAGCTGAACTTTGGTGCACCAGGCCTCCACGGTTCTATGCAGTAGGATTTAGGAAGCGACAAAATCCGTCTATCCCTCTTCAGGTTTTGTGATTAACTTTCGCGCTTATAAATTTTTTTGAAAAAGTCCCAAATTAAAAATCATGCACTGCTTAATTTGTAGAGATTGTAAGTTTACCTGGCGAGGACCGAATCCGATAGCTATAAACTTGTCTTTCATTTCTTGGACACTTGCTGTACTCCAGTTTGGTACTCTTCCCTCAGGATCAGGTTCTTGAGTATCCGACCTTCCGAATTGCCTATCGAACAATCCCCACTGTTAGAACAAATATATTCAAACACGGTCGTATAGGACAGGGTTAATAAAAGTTGTAGTGAGCCTTTTCAAAAGGAAAAAAATTATTGATTTGTGAATAATATAATTGACAAATCAAGAGCATTCAACATATTCAACATAAAATTTTCGAAAAAAGTAAAGGTTGGTACTTAATATGATAAACTAACCTGCCCACTTGAACCATAAGCCGAGTATAACAAGTTCCCTTTTTCTTCATTTCCACCACATTTTCTAATAGCCGAAGCCAAAAATGTAGCTTTAAGAGCACTTTGAGCTATATCAATTAAGAGTAGATAAAAAGTCAATGCTTAAGTCATATAAGTTGTTACTGAGCTTCAAAATAAACGAAAGCTAGAATGTTTGAAGAGAAAAAATGATGACTGCATGTACGTATACAAAATTATCAAAATGTAAACAGTGGGAGATTAACTTTAAAAGTCTGTAGTTGTGAATTGTTTGAATTTAAAAGTACTAGCATTTTTTTGGGTTACCATGGTTTCCAACCTTTTGGCCGACTATCCAGAGCATTTGAACCCACCGCTACACATACTCAAACCAGGTAAAGCCCTCCCTTTTCAGAAGGTTGTGTGGCCTCTTTAGGGTTGTTTGCATTTTGCACCTAACAGGAATTAAACTTGAGACCTTACACTTTTTAGTGTGATTGTCACAAGCCCTTTTGCCACTAAGTCACCCCTATGTGGCTTCAAAAGTACTAGTTATGAACTGAACCCATCAACAATGCTAACAAACAATACCCCCGCACCACCTAAATGATGGAGTAAAACTGTGGTCGCCACGACAAACCTGCTAACTGGATGAGATCTGAGTATGAGATCGGTCCACCTTTTGAGTAAGAATCGATCTCTTTTTTTGCTTCCTCAACCAAAGATAAAGCTGCAGAAAGTCCTTTGTTTTCTGGTCTGTTAATCTCCGAGCTTCATGAAAATTACAAAATAAATAGAAATTCAAGATCTGAGCTACAAGTCGTGTAAAACACTAGAATCAACATTTACTAAAGCAATAACTATTGAACAAGAAAACTTAAAATACTCCTTAATAAAAAAAATTGAGAGAGGTTGATGACTGCGATCAATCTCACAATCATCTTATAATTATTGCTAATGAGCAAATATGTATAAATGAAAAGGAGTCTTTCCAAAAACGGAAACGGGAAACATGGGAAGTACCTAAAGCGTATGGATCCATTTGGGCCTCCAGTTTTTGTAGGCTGCAAGATTAACAATAAATAAAAACTTAATCTTACTAAATAATCACTTTTCACGAAAACGACCAACTAATGAGTTCAAAATCCGACCTTATCATATGTCATAGAATCATTAAGTGCTAAAGATAATATTGATGGAATGAGCTCCTGATTTGCCTGATACATAAACAACAGATGAGTTTGCATGAAAAACTAGCAGCATGTGATGGATGAAAATTTAGTTCATGATTTACCTTAATGGCCGTATAGAGGGTTGTCTTTATACTAGCTGCGGAATGAGAAGAAAAGAAAAAGTCAAAGTTTAAGTTCAGAGGATATGTCAATTTAATTTCTAAATTTTCAAGTCATGTTCTTGAACATGCCTACGTAAACACTCAAAAGGTGTTGGAAATGAGTTTTCAAATTGGTAAATTAAACAAAGCAAGGTTTTAAAATGCAGAGCATTCATTCATCAGGAGAAGTCTGCTGACCAGATCATTTGGTCGTTGGGACAATAGGGACATACTTAGTTAACTACAAATGTAACACAATTCTACATGATGCTATAAACTCGTTTGACCAAAGACCTGGTTTTCAAGATTGATCTCGGCTAGTTTTCTTACTGGGTTGAAGTTCAACTACTTGCAAACAGGTCGATTTAGGTTATGTATATTTATTTTTCTTACAGGTGAACTAGAAAAATGGCTTAATATGACCGATCAACTAGGTCAAACATATACCATACCAAAAACTCCATTTTTGACCCAGTATCCAACCCGCTCAACCTACCCACTTATCCATCTCTAGTTGTAACCAAATGAGAATTGAAGCTTACATTGAAAGTCAGAACGTTGTCTTCGTTGTATCAAATCAGCAGCATTTGCCACCTCAATGAAAGGGCTCGAGATTGGGCTTGAGCTTGCCACCAGTTCCTATACATAGAACAACTGGCACAAACTCATGATCATAAAACGATACAAGTAAGCAATTATTTGAACCTCACTTAACGGAATTCATAGGAACATAAGTCGTGTCACTAGAATCATTTCAAAAGTTTAATTAGATTATCATAAAATAAATATTAACCATTAACATGATGATAAAAAAAATGATTGTATAACAAAAAAATATGGTTAATTGTATGCCTAAACTGACGTGGCAAACTAAAATGATGTCGCGTTTATGGATACAATTAGACATGTTTTTAGTCATCACATTATTTCTCTATAATAAAAAATGAAAAAAGCAGAATTACCATGCTAATGGCAGCTCCAAAGCAGTTGAGAATATCCCTTCTTTTAACACCATTAGTCTCATTGCTACCACCAGCATTATTCTCAAGTTTGCAACTAATAGTACCCTATTCATGAAATGTAATTAACATTAACACAAGTAAAAAAACTCAGTAACAAAAACTGGGGTAAAAACTTACTGGGCATTTGGAAGGATTATAAGTTGAGGGTAATGAAGCATTTGGAAGCAAAGTTGGGACAGTTGAGAGAAATGAAACAAGCCCCATTGTTGTTGGTGGTTTGAAATAATTATGTTTTGTGAATAAATGTGAGATTATTATACTACGTAATTGTTATGAGGAATCCATGTGGATATATTGTGTGTGGATTTTATCCTATCTTTTGAGGAATTTTAGTCCTTTTGTGATCTTTGTGACATGTCTTGGATTGCTGTAGTGTTTTGACCCGACTAAATCCACAAACCAATTGTAAATATTTCGAATATGGTCCAACACTTTACAAAATTTATATGTGTTGTCTCTATTTTTGTTAAATTTCTATAGGAAAGTACGAGTGTTAGAATTTTATATGCAAGTGTTAATTAGTTTAAAGAACAAACGTAAAATGTTTTATTGAAACTAACCAATTATGCAATTTCAAAGAGCACATAATAAGCAAACCTTCTAAACCCTCAAATACGGTTTCATTTTTTATTAGGCTATATTTATCAGTATGTGAGGGGGTGTTCGTGAGGCACCGGTGAGCCAAATCTCACGCATGAGGCCGCTAAGATCAAAAGAGGTCACGCGCCACAAGGGTTTAAATTCAGTCACGATGGTGAGGGGTTGATGTTTCAGGCATATGAATTTGTGGGGCCCCTACATTGTAACGGTGTTAATTTAAAAAAAAACTTTTTCTCACTACCATTTTATTTACTTATAAATACCCTTTAAACTTCAAAAATTTAACACAACTTCAAATTATATAGTCTCTACTCCTCAATCTTTACACAACTTCAAACTTAATCTCACACAACTCAAACAAAACCTATTATGGATACGAATTACGAACCAATAATGCTCCCAGACGTTGAAGATTTACATGTAGAAAGAGAAGAAAAAATCCGACGTGACTTGAATTTTTTTAGCAGAGCATTGTCGTTTTTGGTTTGTTTACTACAACCAAAACGGCAAAAGAGAACCAAAATAAATCGTGATCACTATGGTGCTCATGAACGTTTAGTTGCAGCCTATTTTAGTGACAATTCGATGTTTCTGGCACCACGTTTCGAGGAGAGGTTTCGAACGAGTCGAAAGCTTTTCACAAGTATAGTTGTAACTATTCATTATGCATACTTTCGTGAGAAAGAAGATTGTACCGTAAGACTACGAATTTCTCCGTTGTTGAAGTGCACCTCAGCAATTCGTCAATTGGCATACGACACCGTTCCTGACATCCTTAATGAATATTTGCAGATGGGTCACGCCACTGCTCGTCTATCTCTTGAACATTTTTGTATGTATGTTATGGAGATTTTTGGACCTGAGTTTTTGCAAAACCCCACTATCTCTGATGCTGAAAAGCTATACGCGTGTCACGAAGAAAAACACGGGTTGCCATGAATGCTAGGAAGTCTTGATTGTACAGATTGGGCGTGGTTTGGTTGTCCAATCGCACAAAAAGCGCAATATTATAGACGTGATCATGGTCCGGATCCATTCATTTTGTTGGAGGTTGTTGCATCAGAAGACTTATGGATATGGCATGCTTTTTTTGTGTTGTTGGGTCGAACAACGACATCAACGTTATTCATTGATCCCTTTTACTCAACGATCTAAAACTGAGAAAAGAACCAGAGATTCCGTTTGTGGCCAACGACGTAACTTACCCTTGGGGATTTTATCTGTGTGACGGGATATATCCGGAATGGGTGCCATTTGTTAAGTCGATTACAAATTTGGTCGATGATGCCTACAAGCGATTATGGTATAAGCGAATGCATGAAGGGGCAAGGAAAGATGTGAAACGGGTATTTGGTGCTCTAAAGAAGTAATGGGCTATATTATCCACTCTCGCACGGGCGTATATCAAAGAAAAATTAGCGAATATTATGTATACATGCATCATATTACATAATATGGATTATAAAAGACCGTCAGGAGGCGATATGTCCCAAATGGTATCCAGAGGAAGCACATCAACCGGATGGCCTCATACGATCCGATGAACAAAGGCATAGAATTATCAGGTACATCAAATCATCACAAGCGCATCAAATGCTCAAAGCCGATTTAATCGAACATGTTTCTCGTAATTTTAATTGATGATGTTAAAATTTAATGTGATATTTTTTTATTTTTAATGTAATGTTTTTTATTGTTAATGTAATGTTTTAATTTATGAATAATAAATTTTTAGTTTTTAATAAAAAAAATGGTTTGTCCGATGAGGGTTTTGCGGATAAGAGTGAATTGTGAGAGGGAGCATAGGTGAGGGTAAAAAGTTTTTTTTTTTAGAGTGAGAAAAAGCTGATGTGGCGTGATGAGTCAGTGACGGGAGTGTTTTCCTGTGTACTGATGAAAGCAGCCTTAGAAAACTCTTAAAAACAAGAGCGGTTAAACAAGTACACATTTATCGCACCCCGACATAGGCGAAAACATGGGCATGCGACGAAAAATGATCAATCATAACACAAGATACAAGATAGAGAAAACTAAAATGCATTAATAGTGTTCTCATTGATGATATTTCATTCTCAAGTAACATTACTTGAGTGAGGTCCATCAAGAACATAACAAATAGTCACATACAAATCCAAATGCCCACGCAGGGGTCCATGCAAATCTTAAAACAACAATCCTCAATACTAGGTCCAAAACAAACACCAAAAAGCAAGACCTCTCAATACATGATCCATACAGGATACTCTTAAAGTCTGCTAGCTCGCAAATCACAACCTTACTGATCATTAACTTCCTTGAAAATGATACTCGAACAGGTCAACAATAATGTTTGGTGAAGCCTCGTAGGTTTGAAGAAACCCCCCCCTCAGTTGTTGTGCCAATATTTCAATCAGTGGACAATTGTGAATATCGACAGTGAATTATGCAAATCACTCATAACCCCATATGAATTAGCATCCTAGCTAATCATGTATCATGACCTAACATCCTCTAGTCATCACATCATGCATATTACCAATGCTCTTGGAGAAAACTCGAAACTTCTGAATATTCATACGCACCTAAAGGCCTACCAGCTGGAGCATTTACTTAGGGAAGTCCCTTCACAACATATCAAATCCATAGCTAATCACATACATTGTCATGCACCTCCGATGACGAAGGTACAATCATACCAATACTATTCACATTTAGCAGTCTTAGAGACAGATAAACATTGTCCCAAAAAACAAAACCACGTGTCGCACATGTTCAGAAAATCCGTTCAAAAATTTGAGTATTATTTTCCCCCAAAACGGAAAAGATTTAAAAAGTGGGGCAACGAGAACTCACCTCAAGCAAAGGTGTCTAGCAGCAAACTCAATATCACACAAGCAACGTCGTCCGAACACGACCTAGTCCAATTAATGTTCCAATTAGACATTTATTTTCCCAAAACAGTTTTTTAGGTTTGATGCATAGTGGTCAGATGCGCGTTGTACGGTCATTCTTAACGTTTTCAGTGGTGTGATGGTTGACAACTTAGTTTAAAAGATAACATACTTCCAGCTCATACCTTAGTATATAATATATACTTATACTTTTTAATATAATAGTCGAGAAATATAAGATATAAATACTTATATATATACTTCGGACTCCGTTCGGCAATCCTCTAGTTTCATTAATTTCATCATTTATATTATAAGAATTGAAACGTTTATTTATGCTAAACAATTTAGAGAAGTTTTAAAAAAAATTGTCTTTTAGTCGACTTATGAAAATAATAATATTTTATTATTTAATCGAAAGATTACGTTTTGAGTAAAAATTCTAAGTGTAGACTTTTTACGAAATTTCGACATAACCCGTTCGTTTATACAACGTTTTCCAAGGTTTTAAACCTTAATTTTTCAAACATTTTTCAAAATTTACCACTTTTTGACAAAAAGCCAAAATCCTACATTTTACCACATACATCAAAACACGTTTCCCCCAACACGACTTAAATCATCTCAAGTATGTTTTGGTGGCTTTTCAAATTCGCAAAAAATCCCTTAAAACAACTAGTTTACGCTTATTGGGCCTTAAGGCAAATAGCTGGCCCAATAAAGTATACGTTAAGATTTATATTATGACTTAGCCCAAAACTAAAGCCCTACAAAATTATGTTAAATTACGCCAACCCAAAAAAAATAGCTAACACAAATTATCGGACCAAAATAAGCTTTAATTTTAAAAAATGCCACGGCTTAAAGAGGCTGATTCGTAGATCTAACACACGTAAAAATATAATCTATAATACTATGGAAAATTACCATTTACCCTTGAGGACAAATGGAAAAAGTGAAAATTCTTCAAAATATATATAATATAATACGTATATTAACCGGTAAGTGATTACCGGGTCGTATCCCAAAGAAATGTGAATTGATACCCTCGATTCAGTTTGGACAATGTTATGAATGATTTTCAACTTTTTGATTGATTTTCTATGACTAAAAACAATTAAAACAATTAAATGCAAGTAAAATAACTAAACACGCGGACAAAAAATGGAAATGACAAATTTAACCCTAATTAGCACCTTAACCTAGAATTTGAATTAATAATCTAATTCTATGAGTAAAAATAAAGGGATTTGCAAAATTTGAAAACTTAACGATAAAATTTGAAAGAAATCACAAAAACGAATAACGGGAATCGAAAACCGAGCCCTAAAAGCTAAAATGCTCAAAAATAAACTTACGAGAGTCAAACTAATTTTCCTACGTTCTAAATGATAAAAGAAAATTTTCTAAAAAGATTTTTATTTTTGATTATTTTTCTATTTTTTATGATTTTTTAAAGTTTTTAATGATGAAAATAAATGATTAAAAATATAAATTAACTATAAAAATTCTAGAAAAAATTACAAAAATAGTTTAAAACTATTTAAATCCTAGGAAAAATAAACCCGAGATCACAGCTTATTAAATAAGCTGCAAACAGCTTAAAAGCTTATAGGCTAAAATGTATATAAAGAATTGATTGTGCAAGGGTCTTATGAAAAAGACCCAAGGGCACAACGGTAGTGAGTAGTGGTGTGTGGTGGTGTTATAAAGGGTTGAGGTGTTGAGGTCGGGGGGTTCGATCCTAGTCTTGTACCCCGCTTTCACTCCCTTTTTTTTTGTTTTTGTATAAAAAATTAAAGAACAAAAGTTTTAATTGAGATTTTTTGAAAACAACTTTAATAAAAAACAGAAATATAAGCTTAAACTAAAATTAAGCTCAAAAGCTGCTTATGAAGTTGGGTTGTCTCAGAAATAAGCTTTTAAAAGCCTAAAAGCTACTTTTCATTTAAAGGCTTACACACTACTCAAATTAAGCTCAATTTTGAAACTAAAAGCTGTCCTAGATAGCTTATGATATACAGAAGCTAAGTTTGACAAGCTAATTGTCCTAATAACACTGAAAGACTACAATTCTATAGATCAAAACTGCTAACTCATGGAAAAGTATAAAAGGCCTCAAAATCAAATTAAGCTAAATTCTCATAAGCTACTACTGAACTTAAGCTATTAAAAACTTAACAAACTACTTATAAGCTATAAATCAAATTCATAAAAACTAATCTTATAAGCTAGAAATCTAAGTTTAAAAGCTAAGTTCTAGTTACTACTGTTTTTGGCTTTTTAAGGTTTTTTTTATGAACTTTAGAAGCTAATGTAGCCTATTAAACAAGCTAGAAATTTAAAATTAAGACTTAATCTATTTTAACTTATATCTAATCTATAAACTTACTAAATTTTAAATCCTAAAGCTAAAACTAACTTAAGCCATCCTAAATTTGATCAAAAGGACAGCAGTTTTAACTGCTATTAAACCTGTTAATGTACTTGGTGAAATGGCAAAAACAACTTGCAGGTTACCTTAAGGGTAAAACCTGCATTACACTCTCAAATTGAAAGTGTTTGAACACAACACAAACAAAATCCAAGCTCACAAGAGCTTGGATCCAAAATTCTCTTATTAGCTTTTTGAAAACAAACTCCCCTGGTGCAGGAGAGTAGAAATAAGCCTTAAAATGTTGTTAAGCTTAAACTAATCCTACAAACCTGCTTAATACTTAATCAAATATGAAAATCAAACTAACCAAAGAAAAATTACCAAGTTACTTTGACTTATGAGGTCAAACTGCACTATTCCAAACACCCCTTTAACATTGACAGATTTCATATTAGCTAATGAATAAGAGATTTAATGATCAATCTTTATCAACCAGATGTAAAATAGCTTAAAATAAACCTAATTAGCAATCCTAAACATATAATAAGCAATAAACAATAAGCTACACTAACTTAACTATTATTTTTGGTTTTTATATGATTTTATGACAGATATGAAGAAACTATGATCTAAGCTACAAAAGCTAAAAACAATCAATCAAGTAAGCACAAATAGATTGAAATAAGTACAAATAAGCCACTAGATAAGCAAATAAGCAATTAATAAGCAAATTTAAGCAAAACTACTCTAAGAAAACTAAAGACAGAAAAGTAAAAGAGACTTACAAGTGCCTTAGCTAAACAAAGGCTAAAAGGCTCAAATGAGCTTATCTACTAGCTCTAGCTTATCCTTATGGATAAGCTAGTAAAGTCCTTGGAAGCTCATCCATGGCTAGCTTCCCTTCCATAAGCTTAAGAGTCCAATAATCAAAGTATTAAGCTGATTTTTATAGTTTAAGTGGATTAAAGGATTAATTAAGCTCAATCACAAGCTTAGAGACTTGTGAGAGCTGAAATGAGCTTAAGTAAGCTTATGAAACAATAGCTTAACATTAGAGCTTATTGAGAGCTTATTGACAGTAAGAGAGTGAATTTGAGAGTAAACACTTAAGAGAGATTAAGTAAGCTTTTCATTAACTAAAATTTGATTACATTAAGTGAAATTTAAGAGTACAATTGGAAATGGAAATGGAAATGAAAAATTACATAAGCTATTTTCTACTAAGCTAAAAACTACTAAGCTCTCCCAATGTGTATGAGAGTGTGGGTATTTATAGTATCCAGCTGAAGCTTCTAGTCCTCTTTTCAGTTACACGCTCCTCTCATCATTGGCCCTTAGATTCCTTCAATGATTGGATAATGATCTTGGACCGTTGGATCAAAATTAGGCTCACACGGATTGCCAGCGTGGCAATCTGTGGCTTAGTCTGTTGTGCTTCCTTTGTGAGTGTAAGTAGTACAAAAATCCATCCTCTTGTGCTTCTGTCATTCCAACGTGTCATTCTTCACATGGGATTGGCCAATAGGGTGCGTTTGATGATGTATAACTCTGCCCATGTGTACTTTGCCCCTTGAATTGTCCTTTATATCCCTCAATTGGTAAAAGCCTTATGATTTTAACCCGTGGTAAAAGGTTGGGGATGATGAATAGTAACAACAAACCTCCCCGCTTCTTTTTTACTATATGGGTGCGTTTGTATTTGTTTAACCCAAGTTGACTTGGACTATGGGCTGGGTTATAAGGGATTTGGGCCCGGGTGAATTGGTTTGGGCTTGGAAATGGGATAAGGGTAACCGTGTTTATTTTTAATAATAAAGATAACAATTGTTAACATTTATAAATAAAAGTTAACGACCGTTAGGAATTTTAAGGATTATTTTTGTAAATTGGTTTATAAATGAGGGACTGGTTTGGAAACTTTTGAGATTTTTGTCTTCTTGTGACCTTGACTCTGGTTGACCAAGTTTGACTAGGGTTTGACTTTGATAGCTTTCTCCCGGCTCTTTGTGTGCTCTTCCGTTCCCATGTTCGTGTTTGTCCGGTTTTGACCGTTTTCTTGTGATTTTTGCTTTATCCGTACCTACACAATAAGAAAGACAAAACAAGCAATATACAAGCATTTTATGCACATTTTTGGTCTTTATTGGGTCTATTTTGATATAAAATGAATATGTATTTCCACACATATCATCGATCTTTGAGTAAACACTCAAACCTTGAAGTTGGTCATATAAGTCATCGATCCTGGGTAATAGGTAACGATTCTTTACGGTAAGTTTATTTTACTCCCGGTAATCAATACACGTTCTGAAAGATCCGTCTTTATTTTTGACAAATAAGACATGAGCTCCCCAGGATGAAGTACTTAGTCGGATAAAACCTTGGTCTGCTAACTCTTGAAGTTGGTTAGATAGTTCCTGCATTTTTGAAGGAGCTAATCTATAAGGTGCTCGGGCTATAGGTGTCGCTCTTGGAATTAGATCAATTTGGAATTCTACTTAGCGAACGGGAGGAAGGCCAGGTAGATCTTCAGGAAAAACTTCTAGGAATTCCCTAACTACTGGGATATCTTCTAGTCTTTTCTCGTCTGACTTCTTTTCCATTATTTGGATTACGAAAACTTGACAACCTCGGGATATATATCTTT